>VUQI01001605.1:0-11749 GCA_015106735.1 Paratilapia polleni | reverse complement strand
AATTTTTTTAAATTTAAATTTAAATTTTTTTTTTTTTTTTTTTTTTTACAAAAGGCACAGGCAAAGAAATAAAGACAGAATCACTAAGTTAGGGTTTACACTTGCTAGTAAACAGCAGTGAGCACCACAGATGAGTAGTACTTCCTATTGCACTTGAAGGATATATGCATTGTAGCACCTCATAGATGAGAGGTAGCCACGTGGACATCCACACGGACCCTCACGTTCACCCTCTGCTGACGAAATTCGCATCACTTGGACCCAAGCGGGCCCTTGCTGCTACTGAGGGAGTAACTGTACTAGTCAAAGTCAAGTGGTTCATTGTCACCTTGGTGTGTCAGGATCTTTAGATTTAATGTTACTACCTTCTCTCCATAACACACACACAAACGTACACATTAACAGATATATAAGAAGCATGCACTCTCTGCCGCATGGATGTCTAATTTAAGCACAGTATAAACCATCAATACTTTAATACCAGCAGCATTTAGCACTTATCATACCTCTGCAGGGCCCAGAGAAACAATGGACATGTGTGAGAGATCATCTACAAGAACGAGCTTGTTATGAAATATTAATTGCATTAAAAGCAGATGGAAGTAATGAGTTGATTCCTATTTAACCCTGGACCCAATTTCAACTCAGCCCCAGATCATTCACATTGAGCATTTGTGGAAAAAATCCAAATGGGTAATTTGCGTAGCACTGAAGTGGTTCAAATGATTCAGATACTTTAAAATGAGATATAATCAAAGGTGCAAAATACATTACTGACTGTAAAGAAGCTGGGGGTGTGTTGGTTTTGATTGACCCATCCCTAACTTGCACTGATAATTAAACATGCTTGTATATGAGTGAGGATGCAGGTTAGTGGGAGACACAGGAAAAAGACCCAGGCGTTCACACCCTCCCAGTGACCTTACCTCCTCATGGCGGCCCTCACTGTTCTCTGGCTCAGCCCCGGAGGCTGGCTGCTGGTCCATGGAGCTCTCCGAATCTGGTTCCACCTCCGTCACGGCAGCTGCACTGGGCTCTGACACCTCCCTGCAGGAAGAAGACAGTCACATTAAGGAGGAAAGGATGAGAGAAAAGGTTACCCACTTATTTTCATAGCGCACTCACAGTGACCAAAATTACACACTCAATTATAATAAAGACAAAGACAACTTAGGTATACAGTCAGAGCCATAGGCATTTAGACAGTGACAGAGGTTTTGTAATTTTGTCTCTGTACACCAACATAAGTGATGTTATGTTGGTGTACAGAGACACCAACATAACAACGTCGAGGTGGGATTGAAACGCACACTTATAGCTTTCATTCAAGGAGTTTAACAAGGTTAACTGCTTAGGAATTACAGCGTTCTCATAAAGCAGGCCTGTCAGGTAATGTCTAAAAATTTTCAGGGCTGTGTGAAAACTTGTAGGTTGACTGCTCTGGTCCTTGTGTGGGGGAAGAGTTTACACACATTCACGGTGAAACCGAGAGCAGAGGAAAGAAACTAATGGGACCATAAATGACCGTGAAAGAGAGTTAAAATGTGCTGAAAGATAAAGGGTGCACATACTTTTAAATAGAGAACAGAAAGATGATGTTTTGTATTATTAAATTATTTTTAAATTATTGTCATCTGATTTGATGTATTTTTTTCTATTTGGTTTCCTGGGGTGGAGCGCGGAAGGAAGTTCTTGAGAAAGCTGAATGCTACAGTTCCACACAACCACATTTTGAATTGGCAATGGCACCAGTTCGTTTAATGAGTACAGAAAATAACCATTGGTTGAGGCTCTAATTAAAGACAACCAAGGCAAAGATGAGTAAGGCTGCCATTAAGAATCAAGCAGTGTGAGGTTTTGTTTAAGAGGAGAAAAAACAATGTGTAGGAAAAGAAAGGAAGAGTCAGAGGAAGGGTTGTGGAGGCCAGTGATCTGGGTCACTCCTGCTATAAATAACTCACCAGCTAACTGACACCCAGGGTCACAA
Source organism: Paratilapia polleni (assembly GCA_015106735.1). NCBI lineage: Eukaryota > Metazoa > Chordata > Actinopteri > Cichliformes > Cichlidae > Paratilapia > Paratilapia polleni. The sequence goes on along the minus strand of VUQI01001605.1, from coordinate 9,762 downwards.
ACTTTCCTCAGACTAACTCACAGATGACTCTGTGTGTGGTCTTCATCTTATCCATTCTGGGTCATTATATAAAAAAATAAAAATAAAAAAACACCTCTGATTCAACCAATGAAAGCCAGGAATTGTGGTTACTGGAGTCAGACCTCACACAGTCAAATGCTCATGTTGTGATATTTTATTGCTGGTATCTCAGATGGAGATGAGGAGATGCCATCATTATATTTTTAGCTACCTCCTCAACTCCCCCGACCAGCATTATCAAAAGCCGCCTCTGCTGCCTCTAGTTGATGCCACGGGCAGCGAGGCAGCACCCTGTAGGTGGGAGAATCACATCCTCTAGCATCCTTCATTCTCATCACCGTGCTTATCGCCCACTGCTGTTTGCACACTTATTTGCACTGTATTCGACAAGACATACTGAGAAATGGTTCTCAATTCTCAAAAAAAATATCAAACAACAAGCAAACTGGTGGCAAATTCAAGATGCTAAAATCTCCAACATGTTTTGGCTCTAGTTCAGTATTATTTATTCATCAGCTTCTGCAGAAAAGCAGCAATCAATGCAGCAATTTCCATAAAGAAACAAATATATTCAGGAGTGCATCTGTTTTTAATTTGCAGATTATACTTGATGTCTAAACATTGGGATAAAATGAAAGTGCCTATATTTCTTTTCTTTTTTTTTTTTTTTTAAATATAAGGTGATGGGTTTCCAACAATCCAAAACTACTCACTTTATTATAATAAGAGAAAAGGATAAAAGGAGGAAATTCCTGAATTTTTTTGTTATCCACCCAACTGACTCACTGATTAGACTTGCCTTCACTGTAAATGTGGTCGGTGGTATGGCTGCTTGTTAATGCCAAAAATCGGAATTGTGATTATTTGGGTTATTTAACATAAACATCTAGCATTTACTACAACAAAAAAATATATATATTTTTCATAGCTTCAGCTTTAAAATGTATTCATATCAGACCAAATGAAAAATAATGACTGGGGGGTTTTTGACTGTGAAGCCCATCTCATAATGGCAATCGCTGGGTGCTGATGGGGGCAACAGCAAACACGGGCTAAGCTCCTTCAGGTTCACCTACACAAACCTCTGTATGACCACTTCCACCAGATAGATCTGGTTGACCAAAGTCTTTCTGATATCTTGGCTTGCGCTAAACTAAACAGTAAGTGAATATGAAGGGCAGCGCTGTGAAAAACAGGATTGTAGTGAGCATATAACACATGAGGAAAAAAAAGAGAAATTATTGCTATTCCATTGCTTTTCTTAATCATTTTGTTTGTTTGAAGCCAACATCTGAATAAAAAGTCAAATAAACTCCTTACTTAGGCAGCGAATGTGGGTAGTAACTTCCATACACAAAACAAAGAAGCCCCTTTAACCTGGTGATGTTCTTCTGGATCTATGCATTAAAAGCCAAGTCTTTTACAATCTTCTGAAAATGACAACAGTGACTGAAAATTCTCGCACTAATCCAACAATAGTTACTCACAAAGTCTCACAAGTCCTGGTCAGACAGACCAATCTTAGCTTCAGTCTCTCTCCGTGACATGTAGGACAGCCACTGGCAAGCTTTACTGCATCTTTCAGAGGAGGGCCTACAAAGTTAGTTTCAGTCCTGAAACCTAACCAGGGGAATAGTAGAACACGTTCAACCTCCTCTTGAGATTAGTTACTAGCAAAAGTGTCATGAAGAGGACAGCATTTCCCTTCCTCCACACCACACACAGATTCTAGGTGTCGGTTTCATTGTCTACGAGTTTTTGTGGGCAAGGCCAGAGGAACACCTGCATCAGCTATAAAGAGAGACAGATGTCAACTAGAAATACAACCCGCCCCGCTTAAGATTTTAAGGCAAAGGGATGAAATGACCACAAAGAGAAAGAATGAGCAGCTTTTTCTTCTCAAGTAACACCTTTAAAGCTCCCTCTCTCTCAAACTTATCAAACAGCCTTGTAATCATGTCACCAGTCAGGAATGAGGAAGCGGACTGAAATGTGAGGAACAATATTTGTAAGCCATTGTAGCATAAAATTTCTTCTGGTTAATATTAAACAAATGGACAAAAAGCAAGCAGCTTGATGCCAAATTAACAAGCTGACCACATGAGATGCACCAAAACATTGTTTCCAATCAAATCAGACACGTAGCCAGATCCCAAGGGACCAGAGTGTGAGTGCTGGTGCCAGCTGGGAGAATTTTATCACACCATAAGGGACCATTCACACTGACTGTACAGCTAACAGATGCCTGCTTTAATGATCTCCCTTGACAACAGTGAGATCATTAACAGCTACAGCAACACAAATCCAAAAATACAAATATTGTTCTCTGTCAGTTAAGCAACAAAACGCATGGAGAATAACCATAATTGATCTTTTATGGAAATAAAAAGAGGATGTCTGTATTCTAAAATAAGGGAAAAAAACCATAAGAAAAAAAGTCCTTGCTCTTGGCTGCCAGCATGGCAGAAAAATAAGAGGTCAGAAGGAAAGATAGAAGAGGAGAAATCAATGTCCACATACTCCTCATAACATCATGAAATCTGAGGACATTATTTATTCAGCAGTGTTTCCTTCAGTGCAAAGCTATTTCGGGCAACGTTCAAAGAAAGGAGACCCCCCTTCCCCCCGAAAAGTCTCCCCTTGCTCCTTCACCCAACAAAAGGCTTTCACCGCCGTCCCCACCCCCGGTCCTCTTCACATGGGCGAACACGCTCATAACCAGGCCAATGTGGTATTCATTAGCCGAGTAGGAGCTGCTAGCTAACCGGCAGAAAACGACACGCTGAAACCGGATAATGTATCCCCGCAGATTTCTATATAAGTGGCGTGAAAGTACAAGCAGCAACCTGAAGCCTTGAATCGCCCTCTGGCTCCCTCTTACCCGTTTTTGTTGCCTTCGGACAGCATTATGGCCGGCCTTGAAAGGAAACCCCCGGGGATAAACGAAGACACCGTGTCGCTGGATGTTATTTCGATCAGACGTTGGTGGAAACCGGCAACGCAAAATTAAAAAAAATCCGGCCCGGTTGTTTCTATTACTGATTAGCCACACACTGCGTATCAGGGATGCAATGCATGCAGGACGGCCATGTTGGCTAGCGCGAAAGTGTAACAGCTACCTTCCGATCCAAGATTTTCAAAATAAAAGCTCGGTTTGACGCTCGAGCGTGGCGCATACTGAAATATAACAAAACTCTTACTAAACTAACTGCATGGAATAAAAATACGGTCTCTGCTGCCAGCAACAACAACAACAACAAAAGAAAAAAAAATACAACCGCTGAAAGTCAAAAGAAAAAGAAGAGCAACAGCAGCCAGGGGTGCTGCATTGAAGACCAGACAAGAAAAAACACATTATGGGCAACAAGCAAGACACCACTAGGTTTCAATGAGTGGGCCTTTACATGTCGATAAATTAAACATAAAAATGTGACATGGCAGTTTAGTCAAAGCCGCACTAAAAAATAACACCAGGTTCTCAGCCTACAGGCCAGTGGCAGCCCTTGGTAACATTTTAAGCAGGCATGTCATGCTACGATACAGCAGAGCAAAACAAGATCAAGGGCATATTTCTTTTCAGTTTCAACTTTTCTGTGTCAGCCATCATAAACCTTGCTAACAGCATAACAGTAATTAATCAATTCGTGTCCCCAATGGTTAAAAAACTATAAACCAGCACAAAAACAACCAATATGAACCTCTGAGCAGAGACTTTAGAAACACCAAGCCAGTCATTCCTAAAGTGTGGGCCACGTCCCCTTGGTGGGCTGAGAGAAGTCTTTTACAATAATTAAATAAATAAAAACTGTTTAAAATCGCCATCAAACAATTTCCTTTAAAGGAGAAACAGAACTAATCAGAGAAAGCAAATTGGGATTTAAAAATGACACCATATTCTTCATTTTCTATTCTTCACTTAGCACTAAGGTGGCTATCAGGTGCTGGAAGTAAAACTATTCATTGAGAATCAACCTCAAGCAAATCGTCAGAAAATCAAAAATGAATCAAAAACACACACACACACACAAAAAGGAAATACATCATCGTAGCCTCGTATGATGATCAGAGTTGTGATTAAAGGTTTGACTGGGCCGCAGAAGACTTTCACATTCTCATGTTTGTAAATGTCCGCACTAAGTGTTTGATGTGTGTATTTTTTCTGCAGCCCTGAATCATATGCTGGTTTAGGGAGCCAGCATATGATCAAAGCTTTGAGACCTCCTGCTTTAAAGGAACGTTATTTTTTATGCTATTTAAAAGACAAAATATTGATCTTTTAGGACATTTTTAGTGGCAGTTGTTGACCACATGGTGTACCTCTTGTGGGCTAAAATTAATATAAGCAAAGCCCGGCCCTGTGTTCAACACAACATGTTTTTCTCACTGGGCTACCGGACCAGTAGATCTGATTTTTATATTTTTTTTACTGACAACAAACAACAAAAAAGCCAATTTAATCACTTTATAGACTGCTAGTTTAATATATAAGAATATATCAAAGTTAATAATAGATTTATATTTTATATTAAAAATCTATATCAGAAAATAATGAGTAATTAAAGCTTTAAAATAAATGTAGTGGAATAAATGCTGTGCCCCTCTTTAGACTCACCCCTGCATGCTGCAGGTATCGCTGCTAGAAAGAGAGGATGGCTGCTGTCAACTTGCAGCAAACTTTACAAGAAATCTGCTAAATTTAAAGATCTAGCAGTTTATCTGCATACAGACAGATTTCATTTTAGCCTCTTCTTAATTCAGTTGTTCTGTCACTGTGTAAAACAAACCAGCAGGGATGGGGGCAGCTACAAACCATCCAAACTGGAGGTTTGATGAAGGGCTTTTATAGATATTTTAATGTGAAAATACTGACTGTAAGAAAAAAAACCCCAGTGCAATCAACCTGCCTGCCCACAGAGCTATGACATGCAATCATCATCCATGATACCCAAAAGATCCTGTGATTTAGTCCATCTTGGGAGGTGAGGAAGACACAGTTAGAGGTTGAAAACTCACCTGGACATCATCTATAGCCAGCAAGCACCGCTTTGTGAATTCATCACCAGAATTAATTTACCAAATTCTGTGAGCTTACTCCTGAGTCACCCTCGCCAGTGAAGCAAAAACAAGCCAGGATATCAAGAAATGGGAATCATAAATGAAGTCCTGTTTCTGTCTGTCATTTGATTATTAAGCAAATGTTATGTCTCTGGAGTGGATTTATCAATGTTTAGTGCAACTGATCTATAGAGCTAGGACATGTTTTAGCTTTTTGTCTACTAAACCATATAATTCCTGAACTGAAATGGCTGAAAAAGTTGAATTATGTTAGGAAATTTGCAAAAGGACTTATGTTTAATAAAGTGCAAAAGTCATACAAGCCTATTTATGAAACAGGTGAACAAACGGTAAACAAACTAAATGATTTTGAAAAAACACACAGTTGAAACACAAAACCCTAACCTTCACTCATTTCAAGAATGAGGGTTAGGGTTGTTGTTCAGGTTATACATATTTTAATGAAGGTTACTTACCTTTTGGAAAGGTATCGTGTCTCTGCCCCTTTACTCAGGTCAGTCTTTTTCTTGTCTTCTGCCTCTTGGTCCACCTTCTGAGAGATGATCGAAAATAAAAACAATGAAAGGCAACATACACAAAGAGATTCATCTTTAAAATGTTCTTTAGTCTGAAGCCATGAAAGGCTAGGTTTTCTTCAAACACACACTGGAAGGCAAGGAAAATGATAAAGGTGAAGCAAATGAGCAATACCTGCAAATGTTATCCAAACCTGTGCAATAATTTGGGACCAAGATTACTCATTATAAAACAAATTTCAATCTGAAGCATGGACACTAGCAAGCCAAAACACAACACCAAGAACACAGTAGAGTCAAGCACTTCTGTGGGAGTCCAGAGTGGTGCTACAAGTGGAGCATGAACCTTATCTCTATATATTCCCCTGACATCCACAGCAGTTTAACTACTAACCTTCAGCTTCCTGGCAGGTTGTGTTTTATCCTGAGATGACGATTGTGATGAGTGTGAAGAGGAGTCTGATTTGGAGTCAGAATCTGATGAGGAACCTGAATCTTGGACCTTAGTCACCACCGCCCTGTCTTCGTCGGCCGTTTCCTGTTTCTTCTCCCGCTCCTCCTTTAGCCGTTTCTCCTCTCTTCTCCTCTCCTCCTCCTGCTGTTTCTTCTGTTTTTCTTGTTCCTCTTTCTGATGCCGTTTCCTCTCCTCCTCCATTTGTTTTCTCTCCTGTTCCTTCTCTTCTTCCAATTGTTTCTTCTCTCTTTCCTGTTCTTCTGCTTTCCTTCTTTCTTTCTCCTGCTGCCGTTCTCTCCCCTCCTTCTCCTTCAGTTGCCTCTCTTCCTCCATCTCCCTGTCCTCTTGTTGCATCTTTGTCTCCAGTCCTTGCTGTGGAGATTCACTGGAAGACTCAGCAGTGGAGTGTGCAGTCTCTCCTGACATACCAGCACCAGACGCGGCCTCCACCGCACGGAAAGCGCCCTCTGACTCCATCTTGTGTACGAGCAGAGACAGGGGCCCTGGCCTGTGTTTCACAGGGGGTTCAGGACTGCTGGAACGAGAACTTGTATCAGAGTCCTGCCTCTGCGTTGCGGGAGGTGGGAACGGCACCACCTTTTGGCCACGTACAGCTTCCTCGTGGTCGTCTGTGTCTGGCGGGCTCTGCTTAGGAGTGTCAGGAAGGGGGAACAGATTAGGGGGTGGAGAGGGAGGAGGAGTGGGGTGGCGCTGCTGCATGGGAGTGTGGTGTACCTGCGGAGGTGGGATGTGCTGCGGAGGCTGAAGCTTGCGTTTGGATCTTCCAGCTAACGATGGGACACTAGGGGGCATCTGCTGTGGCGGAGGAGGCCCTCTGTTACCCCTTCGTGCCCCGCCAGGACCGGGCCCCCAGTCGTCATCATCATCACTCTCATCATCACCATCATCCCCTTCATCACTGTCCTCATGGACATGGCTTGATGCTGAAGCCCCAGCAGATCGCCTCAGGTGGAGGACAGGATGAGCTGATCCCGGCTCACTTGGCGCGGTGCCCTCCTTCTCTTGAGCTCGGGGTGCTGCAGGGGGACAGTCGGGCTGTCCCAGGACACGCACTGACAGGGAAGCGACTGCACGGGGAGGAGAGGGTGCTGGTGGCTCCTTGTGTGCTTGGTGAAAGGTGTCTCGCTGCATCCTAGCTCCTGGAGCCTCATGGGTGTCCTGGTGATGAAGGGTGGGACTTGGGCCTTGACTGACTGAACCTCCTACTCCTCTCTCTTCAGGCCTGACCAGCAAGGACTGGGACGGTATCGCTCTATGTGGCTGTGCACAGATAATTGAGTCAGAGGGAGAGGAAACATGATGATTTAAGTCTGTTGATTTATTTTTAAGCATGCCTTTATTTAAAAACTTCATTCCTTGCTTCATTGCTGAACACTATCAGTTTAAACGTGTAAGCATTACCAAAATTAAGTTTATGTAATGTAAAAAGCACTGTGTTATATATATTTTTTTGTGGTATGCAGAATGTTGTGGAAAATTTGACTTTTCACAACATTATATGTCCTTTTCAGTTCTGCAGGATAAATCGTTTGTTTTCCTGGAGGTTACTGACCTTGTCAGAGTTGTAGGAGGAGCTGTCATTGTCCTCCGAGTGCTCTTCATCCTCCTCGGGTACGGCCGGGCTCTCTGTCAGACAGGAGCATGAGGCAGGGGTTAAAGTTCGACACCAGTGTAAGGATTATACTCCCAGGACACGACTACTGGATCCCACACAAGGGCAGTTTTTCTAACAATCGGTTTTAAAGATGTTATTCTCTCAAACCAAAAAATTTTATAGTAAAATTATGTCCTATAATGGTGGTAAAATCGGACTACATTAGAGTCCAGTTTTTCCCGCAATGAGAAATGTTTATTTGATAATCCACTATAGGTGTTACACATTTATAAGCATATTATTTTCAAATTTTAAGTACATTACGTTAGGTAAGCAAAGAAATTTGAACCCTTCTGAAAGACAAAGAAGCTCTAAGAGGGAGTCTTTACAGTTCTTTTGAGCTAAAGAACAGGATGTGTGGAAGAGAAGTGTGTGTTGTCTGATTTGTTATTTTGTGTGTTTCTGTGAGTGTTTTACCATCAGCGTCTTCCTCCTGCTGGGCCTCTCTCTCCAGTCTCTGGCGAAGGAGCTCTTGTTGCTTGGCCAGGTACTGTTTTATGAAGCTGTTCTGGCACATCTCCTCTCCTATCTGTAACACACAACAGTACAAAGGCATTTTTAAAATCACAAACATTTAATCAAAACATCACCAGACAAACGCACCTTTAAAAATCTCCTACCTGAGAGTTGGGCTGCAGCCCACTGTGAGAGGAAGATGTCTTCTGTAGATTCTCTAGCATCAGAGCCTGAACGCAGAGAGTGAAAGGACTTAATTTAAATATTAACACAATGTGACAATGACTATGGAAAACAACTCCAAGCCACATACTAGAATTTTGATTCTGTATTTCCTCTTATTTTAATGAGTTTTGCCACTGGTGGCTTTCAGTACATTTAAATATCACATTTAAATGTAGGCTTGCATATTGTACACAACATTCTAAAGGCAGAGCAAAAGGAATTCCCCAATTAACACCAAACTTGCCTACAAAGTACCTCAGACAAAATAGTCTTTTATTTCCTAAAAATGATGCTCCGCTTTCCTGAAAACTTGCAGATATGTTTAATTAAAAACTGGACACTTAAGAAGTATATAAAGAATTTTCATGAATGCATGAAACGCTATTTTACATCCTATATAGATTATCTTACTAGTTTGCTGTTAATCATACACAACAAATTCAGGGCTAAAAGGTATATTCACTCACCAGCCACTTTATTAGGTATACATGTTCAACTGCTCGTTAACATAAATATCTAATCAGCCAATCACATGGCAGCAACTCAATGCATTTAGACACGTAGATCTCGTCAAGACGACCTGCTGAAGTTCAAACTGAGCATCAGAATGGGGAAGAAAGGTGATTTAAGTGACTTTGAACGTGGCATGGTTGTTGGTGCCAGACAGGCTGGTCTGAGTATTTAAGAAACTGCTAATCTGCTGGGATTTCCCCACACAACCATCTCTAGGGTTTACAGAGAATGGTCAGAAAAAGAGAAAATATCCAGTGAGCAGCAGTTCTCTGAGAGAAAATGCCTTGTTGATGTCAGAGGTCAGAGGAGAATGGCCAGACTGCTTCGAGCTGATAGGAAGGCAACAGTAACTCAAATAACCACTCGTTTCAACAAAGGTATGCAGAAGAGCATCTCTGAATGCACAGCATGTTGAACCTTGAAGCAGATGGGCTACAGCAGCTGAAGACCACACCAGGTGCCACTCCTGTCAGCTAATAACAGGAAACTGAGGCTACTGTTCACACAGGCTGACCTAAACTGGATAATTGAAGATTGGAAAAACATTGCCTGGGCTGATGAGTCTCAATTTCTGCTGCGACATTTGGATTTTAGGGTCACAATTTGGTGTAAGCAACATAAAAGCATGGATCCATCCTGCCTCGTAGCAACTGTTCAGGCTGCTGGTGGTGGTATAATGGTGTGGGGGATATTTTATTGGCACAATTTGGGCCCCTTAGTGCCAACTGAGCATCATTTAAACACCACAGCCTACCTGAGTATTGTTGCTGACCATGTCCATCCCTTTATGACCACAGTGTACCCATCTTCTGATGGCTGCTTCCAGC
>VUQI01001602.1:14955-31942 GCA_015106735.1 Paratilapia polleni | reverse complement strand
AAAATAAATAAATAAATACCAATTTTCCAAAAAAAAAAAAAAAAAGATGGGCAAACAGGAATTACCATCAACCACAAAAAGAAACATTGCAAGCTGATCAAGTCAATACATTAATCCATAAGAAAAAAAAGCACATCCACCAGAGAGTAAACAACAAAAAACACAGAGATCAAGCACTGTCAAGGCAAGGCCCTCTGGCACTGACCACGTCTTCTCCTCAGCTTAAGCACTACCAGAGCTAATTGCTGAGTGGAGTCAGCTGCTCACTGGCTCCACAGGAAGATGGGCCGTACCTAAGACTGGAGAGAGAGCAGCACAACACAGCAAAACCACAGTTGGCCTACTAGGGCCGTAACACAGTTACACTTCATTAACCAGCCATGAGGTTGTGGTGTAACTTCATCACACATCATCATCAGTTTCAGTCAGTTAGTCATGGACAGATGTGTTTAGGACAAGTAGCAGTCACACCCATTTTCAGACATTCTCTGCCTCTGATTTGCATCTTTGCAGAGAAGGATTCATATTGCAGCAAGATAATTCCAAGATAAGTCCAAGTAAACCTCAAAGGACTAAGGAGCGCTCATGGTGTTCTTAGTAGCTGGATTTTACTCCAAAGTCACCAGACCTCAACCTCACTGAATATTTAAGGGAGCATTTGAAGACTGAGAAAGCCAAACATTTCCCAGCATCACAAAGTCTCTGGAATATTGTCAGGTCATGGTAGGATAACATAAGGGGTTTTCTTGCACACACTGCCAGCTTGAGTGCATTCTGTCATTACAGGATAAGAGGAGGAAGACCAAAGTACAAACCAAATATAAAGATCTTCTGAAAAATATATTTAATTTTTAAAGACTGAGTCAGTGTTAAGATGACATTTTCCTTTGTAATTTAAAATTTATAATACATTGGAAGCAAAGTATCTCAACTAGTGGTCTCAGACTTTTGGACACCACTGTATATCGTGATTTTTGGTAACTGACCCTTAAACCCTTCTTAATTGTGTAAGGTGTTGCAGTTATTAACATGTCCTATTCAAATGAAGTCACCCTGTCATTACTTTTGTTCTTCTCTCCTTTAGTCATCACTCTGTGCTGTATATTCAAATGCCGAATCCCAAGAACAAAAAAGGAAATTGAGGCACGGCATGCACAAAGACAGGCTGCCAAGAAATACGCCAACACATTAGAGACAGTGCCACCTCTTAATGAGCTGACTGAGATCCCAGGATGTAAGTACCTCTCTCTCATGTCTTTCAAATATTAATATGATTATATTACATTGGTTTTAATAATGGATTGATAATAGCAAGCAGGAGCTTGAACTCTCATATTGACTGTGGAAATTCACAAGAATTGTCCTATTCTTTAACTACTCAAACTCCAAATGCCAGTTTCTCCAAATGAGAAAATGGTGGATAAATGTTTGAAAACTGCTTGAATTTTCCAAGTATTCTTCTTGAACCACTAGTGAAGTACACAGAGATAGACAGAGAGAGACATAGCACTCCTTTAGACCAAAGCACATCACAGAGATCTGAATGCAGGAGGGGTAACATTGGTGACTTCAGCTCTGTGAGGATAAAGAGTTACTGTATGGATTTGGGTTTCTATCTACAGGCAGGGAAGTGTATTAAATACCTTTTTTTTCAAGATCTACTGCATCTTACAAAACTCTGCACTGTTGTAGTTCCACTTTGTGATTAAGGCTAAGGACAGCTCTCTTTTCACATAACATATTTTCTAGGGCATCTTTAATTTCTTAAACTTTTCCTGTCTCTTCTTTTCACCTCACAAAATGTTTCGACACTTGGTTGTACTAAACTTCTCTTCTCTTCTCTTCTCTTCTCATTTGTTTTCTTCCAGCTGTCCCTGATGCTTCTGCAGTACAGACAGTCTCTGAGCAGGTTCAAACTCAAAGTGCTAACAACAGCCACCTCTCAGTTGTCAGGGTCAGTGAGGAGCACCCCAGCTCCCTCACTTTGCCAGAGACAGGATGATTTTTTTCCCCCCTCCTTTTCTTCTGCTCTTATCTTCCTTCAGACACTCCTCTTGGCTAAATCGCTTTAACAAAAAGCAAAGTGTACACATTGGCAAGCACTCTAAAAGTCCCCTTCGCGCATTTATCGCACATGCATCGGCCTATTCAGCATTTAGTACATCTGGTTTTCCTTGCTATGAAATTTAAGAGAAACTCAACCAGAAGGGAGTATCTCTCATTCAGCTGCTTACCTCATCACTTTTGAACTAGTCAGAAATTAGAGTACAATAAAACTTTTCCAAACTTTGCATGATAGTGAAGTTATTGCAGTTTTATTGGAGGTGAATAATACATGTTGTGCTGCTTTTGCAAATGTAACCACTCCAGCGCTATAGGGCAGCTTGACTTTTGTAGTTCATACTGTATGTTCTTCTGAATGTTCAACATTTTGCTTCATGTGCATGAAAATGTTATTAAGACAAAATACATTTGATCAGAAATTCTGAGACAGGATATTGGCATTACAATAACCCTTGTAAACTGTAATGAATGCAGCACGCTTCGTGTCTCATGTTTGTGCTCTGTGTTTGTCCCTCCCTGTATACTTGCTTTCCTAAAAGTAGTTTTAAATAAAGGAAATCAACCACACTGTCTTTTCCTAGTGTAAATGAATGATTAGCATGAGCCTCAATGGTTTAATTGTTCTTGTTCTTACGCCTGTTCTTTGGTGCGTTACCTTAAATTACCTTAGCTGATAAGATATGGCTTTCCCAGGTAAGAATAATGACAAATAAGGGTAGACATCTGTCCTTTCCTGTTCCTCTGGGTGTTATATCACACACCAGTACATTAAATGATTATTGTAGAATTCATTAAAAAAGAAAAGAAAAAAGCCATCCAGCTGTCGGTGACTTCCCAGATGATAATTTACTATAATAAGTCCTGCATTTGAGGGGTGACGGGTGATCACATGATGACTCTACTGTTGCCTGAGTATTCACACTTTTACGATCTCTAGTGTAATCTACTATGCACTGCAGTAAATATTCTTTTGTGGATTGTAAACTAATTAACTGTATGACTTGAAGAGAGGCTGAAGTGAAACAAAAGAGTCAGGATGGAAATATATATTGGTTGCACTCAAAAAAAGGCTAAAATAACATATAACTGTAATGCTCAGCCCCCAATCATAATGTCATGCATATAGGGCCTTGTAATTAATATTAATGGAATATGCTTGCAAATGTATTCAACTCTTTTCACCTTTGCAAACCTCAATTCAGTGGAGTACACATTACAATGTTAACTTTGAAAGCAGCAATTAGTTGGGTGACCTAGAGTAGCATCTAAGAATAATTCAGAATGAATAATCACAGATTTCAATATAATACACTGGTTTTAGGGTGGACCCTTTAGTTATCAAACCTGAGGCAAAGGCTCAATCCTGTTGACCAGAATTTTCCAAAAGTAAGTTAAAGAACAATTTGTAGCAAAGCAGACAAGAGGAGAAACATGCATATCATTGTTTCAGTCTCTTAACCACACAGAAGCAGTCCACCACATCACATCAAGCAATTAAAGTAGCATTATTCAGTACAGACATAAGAAAATCACACTGCCACTCCACACACCCGGACAAGCAGCAAACTGGTAACAGAGTTACTTTTACATTAAAGTTTTCAAATTCATACAAACCCTCGCTTTACTGTGCAGACTCAAGACAGAGCATCAGGTACCCAAATTCCAAGAGTGGAGAATAGATTTGTAGTCTGTCACTTCAGTGTAGTGGCAGCCATCCTGTTCAAGCCATGTTTAGTGATATGAATCCTTTTAAATACTACCTTTAATATCATTGAATCTAATTAGAATGTCCACACACAAAGCATCCATGAAATGTATGTAAAATTATTTTGTGAATTATTTTTTGGCTGAACAGTTATTGTTTTCCACCTAACTTCACTACCTGCCCATTTGCCCGTCTGGTTCTTCCTGCTCTTGTACAATCTCCCTGTCTCTCTCTCTCTCTCTCTCCATCCTCCTTACTCTGTCTTTACACTGACAGTCACACACCAGCATATTATATTCAACTAGAAAATACCATAAACATTATCTATGTTATTACAAAAGCAGGTTGGTGGTCCACATTTGATAACAGTATAACACACTGCTTAGTTATGTGAAATCATCACCAGTGAATGTGGGCAAAAACAGAAGCTACCTTGGCTTCATAACTTTAGTGCTGACTTTGACTACCTGTTCACTCTTACCTGTTTCTGTTTGCTCTCTCTCTCTCTCTTTGCTGTCTTCATCCTGCTCTCTCTCCTTCTCTCCCTCTCTATCCTCCTCTCTTAATCTTTGTGCTGTCACCCAAAAGGTAACAGTAACAATGAAACTGAATTTACAACCCAATTAAAGGTATAAATTGATTTATATCCGTTTATAACAATATTCTAATTGAACATGGGCTGCTGCTGGCTGTTGACAGGTAACTTGCTCTTGCCTGGACTGGAGCTGTACTGTAATGTAAACAAACAATGAAGCCCAATTCGACCAGAAGAGGAAACTTTAACAAACTAAAATAATAAAGGACATCAGCTCCTTGGCTGGCAGACTAATGGCTCAGAAAGCTAAAAATTAATTAATAATCTCTAGTGATCTAGCCTACGTTAGCTAATGTTTTTGACTTTTTAGAGAACAGATATACATAAGCAGACACTTTTCAAGTGACAGCAGTGAGCCTGCATTATCAGGTTAACAGTTTGCACTTTTGCTGACTAATGTTTCAGATAAAGTGGGTTTTAAATCTGCACCACTGATTTGTGTCATGAAATTACCTCTTCATCTTCGCAAATCTTATTTATTAATGACAATCCTTGCTGCTGAAGCATGCAGCACCTCTGTGTAAGTGCACTGTAACATCATGGCATCAAGAACACTGGACATAAAACCTGTTTTTGTTATAACCTGTACTGTCTTGTCTATAGACAAGTTGCTACTAAAATACTAAAATACATTACTATTACTACACCCCAAAAAAGGATCTAAACTCGCCAGTGCTGTAATGTTTGCTTCTGGATTAACAAAGGAGGAGCACTGATATGCAAGCAAACATGCAAATTGCTGCCTTTCTCCGGGGATTATATCCAGCTGACAGGACACTGAGTTTTAACAAGCAATAACATCTGTCAAACCAAATGACCTTGTATATAAAGAATATAGAGCGAATATAGCGTTATTGAATGTAAAACAGTAAATATGTTAATATTAAGTTCAAAATTAAAAGTTTTGCAAGTTATTTTTTCTAAAATGAGGGCTTGATTATGCAAAGCAACATCACATTTATGAAATGTACTTCCAAAGTAGGCTAATCGGTAAAAATAACGCTGAATTATTAATTAAATGTTACAAATGAGGATCAAGAAATGCCCACTCCTATCCGTTGGATATGTGCATGGATATCAGATCTGTTTACAAATCTATCAGCAAGAAAATTTAATGCATTGCGTAAAAGTAAAAAAACAAAACAAAACACACACACACACACAGAGCTAACAAGGCAGATATTATGAACATAAAATAAACCTTATACTGTAAATTGACCTGAGTTAGTTTTTGTCGCATTAAGATATCTCACAGTCTCTTCTCTGTGCCTCCGTTTTCATGCACTCACTGAGCTTGAAGCATCTTGGATAAAAAATCTGTAGAGAGAAAGTGGTGAGCCTCTTCACAGCCAATATCTGTTACAAGTACTGTTAGAGAGAACGATGGAAGCCTCAAAGGTTTAGTCTCCACCTATTATCCCTTTCTCTCTATCTCCCTCAGAAGCAGTCACAGAAGACAGTTGTGAAACAGTTCCTCCAATTTGTCGTCTTCACTTATCTACAATCATCTCTTACCAGACCCGCTGCTTCTGGAGCACAAAGTGAATAATTTCAAGTAGCTGAAAATGAGGACATCCTGTATGCCAACAAACAGATGAAGCTTTTGTTGTAAGAAATCAGATATATTTTTCACACATCTGCCCCCTGCAGCTCAGAATAGACAGTGAGGAAAAGGTAGTTTGAAGTGCAAAGATTTCCAAAAAAGAATTCAGTCTTATTACAAAAACAGCTCTGTTCCTCAGGAGCAAAACGAAAAGTTATTATTCTAAAACATCCACTGTTTATCATGCCGGTATGGCCATTTTTGGCTGAAACATTATTTGTCAATATATTATTAGGCTTAGTGAGATGGAACTTAATTTTCTAAATGTCACAACTCTAACATTCACCAAGCCCTCAAGTTTTATCAAAAATTGTGCCAGCTGTATCCACGCTGAACATCTGACATTTAAAAGTGAGAGTCAGGACCTTTCTTAACCTTAAATTATCCCACCACACCGCAGTAAATAAACAACAGGACACTGGCAAAATGGCACGAAGCCTTCATGTTTGACCTCGAATTGGAATGATGTCCGATTCTGAGACATATGAGATTCAAATTTCTGAGATTTAAATGTTTGTTTCTGCTCTCCAAGTTTTATCAAAACCCGGCTGGTGGGTCAAGAAAGAAAAACAGAAAGAAGCAAGAGAAAGGAGCTTTAAAGTCGAGGAAAAATGCACGAGGATAATAGCAGAAGACAGCTTGAAAATACAGTCAAAACACAAAGAAATCTATTCACAAACATTCTTATGGTTGCTTGATTATTTTAAGTCAGCTGGATTCACCCAACTCAGCAAAACAGGGTACTAAATGATTTTAAGTTTACTCCCTCTGGCAACTTTTGACATTTGGTGTGTGTTTGTCATTTGGTTTCTTGGCCTTTGTTTATGTATCCAGTGTTTTTTCAGCATTGCAGAGCACTGGGATAATGTTTACTTCGCTTCTGGAAAAAAACCATACCAAAAAAAAAAAGAAAAAGAAAGAAGCCTTATTTCACCCCAACTAGTCTAGATCCTTTGAGCAATTTTCACAGTTGTTAAACAGTTGTTCCTAGAGAGTGAAATTAGCCCGATGCTTTATTTTTGGATGTCTGTCATTCCTCGTTGGTGGAGTTCATTTTCACTTAAGGGCTGTTTTTCTTAAATGTCATCTGTCAAAGGTTGCACTTTAAAAAAAAAAAAAAAAGAAAGTTTGATAACTTGGCATATATCTTCATTTCCTTTACATCTGAGACTAAGATGAGAAGATTTATACCAGTATCATGTCTGGTAAATACCAGGCCAAGATGTGGGCTAATGCGTTGGGCTGTAGAAGATCGGATAAGAAGATTTAGTTTCATTTTTTTAATAGAGTCAGCCAGGCAGGGGAATATTTAAGATGAGATGAGATAAATATACATTTTATTGTACTCAAATGTATCGTTCTCCAACATTAAACGTAACTTTTTTGAAATATGCACCTTCAGTAGCTCTGTTGTCCTCATCCTCTGCTGTACATCCTCAAGATCTCGGCTCCTGAATAATAATGAACTATCACAAAGCTGACTGTAAACTTTGGCTCTTCATTTCTCACCTGTTAAGCGCTTCAAACAGTCCCATTAAAAGAATAAACAGACAATGTTTATTAGAGAAGATAGAAAGAGATGCGCCTTCATTATATGCAACCTACTTTGCCCGACACTCTGCTGGATTAAATTTTCCCACCCAATTAAAATTAGAGGCAGGGCGGCGATGATACCTGAAGCCGCTGTGAAGCCTTTAACCATTTTTTTTTCTTGTTTTTCCCGCAGCTGCAAAAGCAGAAGACAATGAGGAAGTAAAAACAGTTTCCGGGAAAGTGGATGCTGATAAAGGAGAGAAAAAGACCAAGGAGGGCAAGAAAGAGGGCAAGAGTGCCAAAGAGGGGAAAGGAGATGAAAAGGATGCATCAACAAAGAAGAAGGGTGAAAAAGGCGAGAAGGGAGCATCCAAGAAAGACGCTGGGGATGGGAAAGGGAAGACACCAGGAGAGAAGGGAGACAAAGGAGGCAAGGCAGGGGCTAAAGGCGGGGGCAAGAAGGCTCAAAAGTAAACTCTGCTTTTCTGTGAATACTCAAAAAGATAAAGTCGCATTTTTCACTGCACACGTTTTGGGATTCTTTTTCTAAAATGAAATTTGTACAATATATTTAAAATAAACCATATACTTACATATAAGAAAATGCATTATTGATGTTTTTGTCTTATGTAGACTCAAACTCATGCAAGTATATGAAAATACAGTAGAATTATAGATTTATTCACAATTCACTGATGAACATTAGAGATCAGAAAACATCTCCCAAACTCATCTGAAGTTTACACTGGTATCTACAACATGCCTACATCACAAAGGAGTGAAGAGAGAATGAAATGTGTCACCGCCCACATTACTGTATCTAAAGCATGAAGACTATAAAGTCAAGTCCACTGAGTACATTTCAGCACAAGATAAATAAATGACAATGGAATACACATTATACTTCCATGAGAGGTATTTGAAACAATGAAATACAACCTTAGCTCTATGATTATTGGCCTTATTGTACACTTGATCCCAAAACACAATCATTTTACATAATACAATCAGAACAAAACACCGTATTATAGGGTATTAAAGTGCTCAAATAGAATTTTCCAAGTGTTCTTAATAAAAAGATTTTCATGCTCTGACACTGCCTGACCTTTGAATGAAAAACTGGATTATACAACAGTAACATAGTATACTCCTTAATGGTTTACAAATTAAGACTACATTTCAGTTTTCACAAACCGAGGAGAAATGCAGTAAATACCCATTCTAAGAATAGAGTTAAATGAGAGTAATGAAATCTTCTGTGGCAGCAGGGTACTGTAACATGACTTTACAAAGGTTTCCCTCAACCTGTCTTTTTCTATTTTCATCACTGCGGCATGCAGCCACCTCTAATTACTATTGTAGTCAATCCACTCAACCTTAAGTCATAATTATAGCCGAATGAAAATGTTCCTGTTGACTGTCACAAACAGCTGGGAGCTGTCTGGTTCTAAAAAAGCTTTGTGAATATTTTTTTTTAATTACTGAAATACTACCATCAAGAAGACCAATCTGTTAATAAGTCTCACAATTCTCCCTAATTATTTATGTCCCTTCCCCTACATTTTTCTTTTTGGCCAAAGAACATGTGTTTCAAATTCTAAGATGAATTTTCCTTTAAATTTAAATAAAAATGTTTTTTTTTTTTTTGTTTTGTTTTTTGCAAAATTGCAAAATTTGGAACAAACAATTAAGAACTACAGTTTTTAGCAAAAGAAACAAGAATAAGTAATGCATTTATCAGGGACTACTTTCAGTTGTGAATTGCATATTAGATTTACTGTAAGAACAGACAAATGATCTGAAAAATGAAGGATAATGTCACCTAGCAAATGCATGGCTCATCATTGTATTTTTGTTTTTAAATAACAGCTGTATTGCAAAAGTGAATTTGTTATATCACACTTAAATCATAAGCCAAATCATTGTTGGTTTTGGTCTTTTAATGGGATTAAATACAATAACAAAAATGAAGCATATTACCAGACCATCTCTTAAATAGTTGCTAATTAGGTAAACAGCCGGTGTGTAAAGTTGATTTCATTCTAGTAATGTCAGATCTTTTAGATGTAGTATAAATCTGCTGGTTACACTGTAGCCAATTTGTACTGTAGGCAATAACTGGAACAGATCAGGCTCTAAGTTTTTAAAACTAAGTTAAAGCACACATCTTAATGGTTTTAGAGAGAGGGGGTGGGAGCATAATTCACTAAGTGTGAAATGACCAAAAGAGCTTTACAGGAGAGCTTGCAATCAAATGGTGGTCATTCCTGAATATGTAGAAATTTGGCCACATACTAGTTGAAAATTTTGTGATATTAACAATTATATAAACTAATGTTAGATCTTGAAACCTGATTAAGTGAAAAATTCATGTTAAGGATTTAACAGCAAATTTGCATTTAATATTAAAAAGACCTTGGTCCATTGTTACTGTGTGTCTGAGTAACACTCAGACACACTCACTGCTATTTACATGAACCCAAAGACCCAAAAAAAACCCCCCCCAAAAAACAAGATGCTGATTTTACTGCAAAATTAAGACAATCTGGTCACTGTAAACACGATGGTGGAGGATAATACAAATAAATTCTGCAGTATAACCTCTTCTCTGGCAGCTTGCCCTTTTCTCTTTGGTATAATAGATCATGTGAGCTACCCTGCCAATCATGCAGGCTAAATATAGTAAATTACAAAGATATTCAACAGTTCTGTTTTGGCCTATATACATAACCAAATATTGCCAACATCCCATAAACCAATACGTGAAAAAAATACATCAAAACAGCTTTATAACATATCCATACAGATGAACACTAAGCTCACAATTAGAATGTATTTCTGATTTTTGTAAACATCGTGACTTGTATATACATCAAAAAGCAGCACAACACTGGACTACCTGTAAAAAATACTGTGTAGTAGTAATTTCTGTTTTTTTTTTCTATATCATCACAAATTACACTCTTGGAATCCCGTGGGAATTTGAGACTTCCCCCTCAAATCAGTATTCCACTGGAATATAAGACTGCTACCTGCGCCCTGTTTCTTTAAATGGGGTTTCATCATTTCATAACCTCGAGAACATATGACAGTTTTCTTTTGTTTGAGTTACATAAATTTGTTGGAAACCCAAAGAAAAAGGTTGTCTGCAAAAACATTCTTACTTTGGCATTTTTAGTTTGGTTGTGTGAGTATTAAGATTTCTTCTGGACAAATAAAATAAAAATGGTACATTCATTTTAACCATTCAAAATCTGTAAAATTAGAGGGATGACTACTGGGTTTTTGCAAACAGCAGAGAAATAAAAAAATAACCTTTTATGACATACATGCATCCTCTGGAGAGAAATGCTGACTATGCTAAAACACCACTTGAACAGTATAAAAATAGGTGTGCAACAACAGAGGACTTCAATTACCTGAGTAACTTCCCTTTTACACTGAAGTGGATTTAATCCAATGCAGAACAAATGAGATTCCACACCAGAAAACATGAATACATGTCTCAACAAGTAGGATTAATAGCTTTTAAGCCACGCCTACACTTAATCCAAAACTTCCTGATTAAATTGCCCACATTTGTGCATCTGAGAGCACTCAGTACCCACCTGGCTTTACTTTGGTGATTAAGGCTGTTCTTGGCCACTGCAGTAACTACAAAACCCCATCTTTACTTATGCACAAAAGATGACCACAAGACGACCGCTTCCAAAGGAAACAGAAATGAAAGATAACAGTCATGGCAGTGAAAAAGAAATAAGAAAGGGCACTCCTGTTTTCAGCCTTTTACACATTCAGTGTGGCAGGTGGTTGGTGAAAGTATTTGCTGCATCATCCCTCGAATAAGCTCACAAAAGTGATAGAGCCTTTCTGCCTTGAGCCTCATCGGTCGACAATGTTTTGGCTCAATTCACAGGAGAAAAAACTGGCAGTGTTGATGCATGCAGCCATCCCCTTCAGACCATTCTGAGACTGCTTCATGATTTGTTCGTTCAATTTTCACTGATAAAGACAGTGTCCTGGAGGTCACATGACTGTCTCCCTCTCCTCCTCAACCACAGGTGAGGGTTTTTCATCCTCACAAGGTCGTGTATGGGCAGAATGCTCTTCAGCGGGAATGTGGAGCTCCTGTCCTGATGAAGGTATAGAGTTCTCTGACACAGAGCCATTTTTCACATACCCAGGGAGGTTCCTGTGCCCATTCACAGGCACCGGTCCCAGCCTCGTGGTGAGGTGGAGGGCCAGCGGTCCTCTGGCAGTGACATTGGTAACACTGGTGTGTGATACCATAGGTCCATAGCTGTAAGTGTTACTGCCGCTTCGAGCTTTTCTTTTGAAGTCCAGGGCCAGAGTTCTTCTGCTCCAGGACTTTTTGATCTCAGCTTGCACCTTAGAGGAGAAAATACTTTTTAGATAAAAGCAGGAGAGTCAAAAATGTGTAAAAGTCAACTTTTCTGAGTTCTTACCTCTCCATTGCAAAAGCAGTATATAATTGCCACTAAGAATCCCTGGAAAAGAGTAAACAGTGATTTTAGTCACATTATCCATGAACCAGCTATCTTTGCTGTGCACTTTAATTTGACATTTTAACTGTAAAATTTGGCATTTTGTATGATATTTTCAGTCATCAGCAACTCCTGTTCTTTTAATCTTAATTAGGATCTAACCATAACTCAAGAACTAAACAATAAGCAACAACTGGACATTTGGTAACTGTTTTTCAGTGATAACGTTAACCCTTAGGACATATCGAATCCTGAAAAATCAGCCAATCAGATTTGTTCAGCTTGAAAGGATACATCGTTGTTTATGTCAGAGTAAAATGAGCAATTCTGAGATTTCTACCACAGCAGCTTTACCTGGAAGGAGTTAAACAGCATCTCATAGTGCATTTGGATCAACCATGGAATCCCAGACACCTCTGTATACGGCATGGCATTGAATATGATGTAGTGGACACCAAACAGTGGCATCAGCACCAGCGTGGACTTCAACAGTTTTCTGTAACAATTACAGAAACATTCCACAATCATAACAAAATACTTTACAACTGTTTGCCAAACCTTTCTAACACCAGAGAACTAAAATATCTCATTTTCTAAAAGTAACGCATTTATGAATTTGTTTTTTGTTTATCCTATAGCTTCACTTTAATATGTGATTTAATTGATTAACAGTCAAGTTGAGTTGCTTGATTGAAGGTTAAAGTGATTAGTCAGCAAAAACAAAAAACAAGCTTTATTTCCAACTTTTTAAATCCAAGGGTTTGCTGATTTTCTCTATTTTAAATCATTTGAAATTGAATACTATTATTGCATTATACTATACTATATAATATAATATAATATAATATAATGCAAATATTATCACTGTTTACAAATATTTCAAATTATGAATGAATCACAATAAGACTCAGAAATGAAAATATAAAAATATTTGCATTCTGCTGGTGCTCAGTACCTGTACTGTTGTCTGGTGTCACACCTTCCAGCATTTGTTTCTCGTAGCTTTGTTGCCAAGACTCGAACAATGTTCAGAAATAACAGAAAATTAATCTGAAGAGAAAACGGAAACTTAATGTTAGAATTGAGTGTAACTGGAAACACAAAAAGGTGTCTTATCCATCAGCTGTGATGCCACAGGTGCAGCAAAATACTGTTATTTCCTACACAGTAGGGGAAAGTTGAAATCATCAAGCATGAACTCACCACTACAGCAACCAGGATAGGCACTTGATATATCCATTTCAAATTGCCTGCACTTAAGTCCCAACACCTGTAGTAAATAAACAATGAGACATGGATTAGCAAGTGATACAGGAACCCTACGGGGTTTTTAATGATTTCTGCCATCATTTCACAATACAGTAAGATAAGACTAGGACAGAGATATATATAGGGCATCAGCTTCCAGATTTATTTGACACTTCTACATACAAATATGACAGCACTTAATGTTTTATGGCTTGTAAACGTCTTTAAATTTGGTTAACTTTGCACCAAAGCTTTGAAATAACAAAATCTGCCCCTTTTTTAGTTGGAATTAAAAGTTCAGTTGGCTTCAGATGTCATTTCATAGATTTCATAGATTTATAGACTAAACACTTGATTTAGGTTAAGTACGGCATTAACGGTAGGCTGCTTTGATTTTAAACCAAATGGATATTATTTTTACTCAGTTATTCAAATAACCTCTGAAGGTACATGGTCAAGCTGTGGTTAGCATCGTGCGTGGCAGTTTTTTCTGCCAAAAAAACGACCTAGACGGAGGCAGAAATGTTCTGCCGCTCTCCCACTGACTGAGAGGAGAATTATGTGGTTTAGTTCCACTCCACAGCTGCTGGATACTAGCTTAGTCATGAGCTCCCAGCTGCAGAGACTTCATGTTCTACTATAGTACAGCACCAATGTGGACACTGCAGATAGTGGTAGTTAGAGGGGGTTGAGGTCCTGCCAAGTTGGTTTGGGAGTTTTGGCACTTTCATCTCTGGTGAGGTTACCCATTTGGAAGTGGAATTTGAATTACCAAATTTTTGGCCTCTCTCATATATGTGCTTAAACTTCATTTGTGAACTGTGGACACTAATACCAAATATTCTTAGATTAATCTGCAAAGCATTTAAAATTTAGACTCTGGTTAAATGCCGCCATTTATAAAGCAATATTAATACACACACATGTGGTCAGTGAAATAAAATTACTTCTGCCGATCGCTTACTCTGTGTCTGCAAACGTGGCTCTCACAGTTGCCCAAATGGTTACAAACACAGCTGGTACACCTGCAAAATAAAATCAAAAATATCAAAGTTGATATGATACAAAAAAATAAAAAATAAAAAAATCTATCACAATGACAAAAATATTAGTAGTAGAACCTGGGTAGCACAGCATCCACATTGTATGCGCTGTGCTTACGATATTTATACGCACAGTGTGTACAATGCAGGAGCTGTAAAGCCCATATCCATGCAGTTTCTTTTATTTTTTTAAACCAGATGAGTCACTCTCCATTCTCCTTTCTTTGTTCTGAGAATATCATCAGCGGATCTGGAAGTACGTCAAAGTGTGCATACTAATTAGACCATCAAAAACTAAATTCCTCTGACAAGAGTTGCTTTGCAGGTCATTAGATCTACTGAACATATTGTAATCATGTACATGCAAGTATAATGTAAATTTGGAAAAACTCACCCCATCCAATCAGAGTAAATCCCCACAGGTACTTTCTGTCTGAGAAGAAGGTCATAAAAATGAGGCTGTGGAGGTAGAGACCCTCCACAAGGATCCAGTAGTAATTGGTTGCCAGGAAGTACATGAACAAGGTCACAACCACCTTACAGCTAATCTATATGAAAAAAGCAGAGAAGTAGAGCAGATTTAATCAATTTTTATGCTGAATTTACATACCTCATAATTCTAACACAGACCTATGGTAGCAGTACTTTGGTTTCAGCGACAGGTGATAAAAAAGGATACATGGATGTGAACCTCTACAGTTTTCTCATGTCAGCACTGGTTTCCTATGAACTGAATTTCAATTGCTACTTGGTTTAAAAGGCACTGGAAGGTTTAGATCCAAAATACATTTCACACCTGCTGGTACATTATGAACCATTCACACCTCTCAAGTTGTCTGGGTACAGTTTTACTTCCTGTCCCACAGGGTCAGAACTAAGCATGGAGAGAAAGAATTTGTTTTTTATGCATCACATAGCTGAGCAGAAAAAGCACTTTGCACATATATTACATGAGACAGGTGGCTACCAAAGGGGGAAACTGATCCAACAATGCAAACAAAGTCCTCCACACTATCTAAATTGCACTGAAAAAGCTGGCAAATAAGTGAATTTTTGCAATACTGTCCCCCACGGCTGAAATGTGCCATGTCACAAAGCTCAAATCATCTCAAACTGCTTTCCTGAACATGAAAATGAGTTCACTGTACTCAAATGGCCTCCACAGTCACCAGTTCTCAATCTAATAGAGCACCTTTGGGATGAGGTGGAACGGGAGATTTAAATCATAGATGTACAGCTGACAAATCTGCAGCAACTGTGTGATGCTATCACATAGGTATGGCTCCAAATCTCTGAGGAATGTTTCCAGCACCTTGTTGAATCTGTGCCACAAAGAATTAAGGCAGTTCTGAAGACAAAAGGTGGTCCAACCTGGTCCTAGCAAGGTGTACCTAAAAAAGTGTCTGGCGAATGTATTTGACGTATATACTGACTCATCTTACACAAAGCCCTCTGTAACTCAAATTAGGAATCACAGTAATCCCTAATCACATTTACGTGCTTGTGATTATTGCAACACGGTTAATGCACAAAGTGTCACTGATCCACTGTTCTGTGATCACGGATGGCTCTGGACAAACTAAAGACCTTTAGAGTAAATCATGGACATTCTTCTTCTCTAGCTGTGGTTAGCATCTCCAGAAGAGTGCATGTTTTGTTTGAGATCTCTGACTACCCAAGTTAGAAATTTAGTCAGACAATGTACTGTATGCTCACAGCAGCAGGGTTGAGATAGTCGAGGTAACTTTATGAGATTCCCTCATCCTCAGGCATCACTTTCCTTTGGGACTGGTACAGTAATTGGACATATTTTGACAGCAGGCCATATGCTGTGAATGCATTGGCAAATTTGATGCCGCTCTGCCTTTAAATGATGAGATTCTTGAATAACACATAAAAAAATTCTCATTATCAGTGGCCTCTGCAACATCTCAACATCTTAATTTGCAGAGTTGCTGTCATCGCAACTCTCCAATGTGAAAACACTGCACTGAACTACAGCTGTAATCAAGTTACAATGCCATTTTGTTACTGTGGTAACAAGACACACTTTGTGCCTGTGGATCACTGTGTGAGTTTAGGCACTGTATACTGTCACATTATTATATACCTTGGGTCTCTAGCCAAGACTCTTTTCTGATAAAAAATAAAGTCTTTTTTTCATATTTTGACATCAGCACATTCCTGAAAAAACAAAAACAAACTGGTGCGAGTAGTTTCAGAGACATAAATGCTTTACAGACAAAACTGAGCACAGTTCTGAGTGCTACCAACCCATGGCATGTGCAGTTTTTGAACGTTAACAGATTGCCATTAAATTTTGTTGTTCCCCAGAGTTTGTGGATCAATTTCCTCCCTGCCCCCAACCAGTTAAAATTTTCACTTATTAAGAAAGCCGTAGCCTGACGTCCCCAGAGGACTGTGGCCACCTGCCTTTGCCATCATAGGGTTGACATTTTGGTGTAAAATTTCAGCAGCTATCAGACTACTACTACTAATCAGATTTAAGGTTTTACACTCCCACCTCATCCTCACATTTCAGTTAGTTTTGCAGTCTCCAAAATTATAAAAGTAGTTTCATTAATTTAATTTGTTTTAATATATATTAAGATGCTACACTATATTCTAAATGGTGCACACATTTGGTTTACAATATTTTGTCAGTGATTTATGTAAGCTGCATTAATTAAC
>VUQI01001601.1:13590-49060 GCA_015106735.1 Paratilapia polleni | reverse complement strand
CCTAGGAACCACAAGTAAGCCTGCAGTCTGAGAGCAAAGAGCTCTATTGGGATAATATGGTACTATGAGGTCTTTAAGATATGATGGGGCCTGATTTTTTAAGACTTTGTATGTGAGGAGAAGGATTTTAAATTTAATTCTGGATTTAACTGGTAGCCAATGAAGAGAAGCTAATATGGGAGAAATATGGTCTCTCTTTCTAGTCCCTGTCAGTACTCTCACTGCAGCATTCTGAATTAACTGAAGGCTTTTCAGGGAGCTTTTAGAACAACCTGATAATAATGAATTACAATAGTCCAGCCTAGAAGTAATAAATGCATGAACTAGTTTTCCAGCATCACTCTGAGACAGGATGCCTATAATTTTAGAGATATTACGCAAATGTAAGAAAGCAGTCCTACATATTTGTATAATGTGCGCGTTGAAAGACATATCCTGGTCAAAAATGACTCCAAGATTCCTCACAGTGTCACTGGAGGCAAAAGTAATGCCATCCAGAGTAAGTATCTGGTTAGCTGTCATATTTCTAAGATTTTTAGGGCCAAGTACAATAACCTCAGTTTTATCTGAATTTATGTCTAGTATGTTGTCTCCTGATAAATCCTGTGTACCACTACACAGGATGTACATGGGTTTTATTGTTATTACTACCGCTGTTAATATTTTCCTCATTCCCCAGATCCCCAGATTGTTTGATTTCATTTATTCATACATGCAAGTACAAATTTCTTATGTGTCACTTTGTCTTTTATGCTGAAAAATTCACAAATATTCATCATAACATCATCATCATTATTATTATTATTATTAAAGTATGACAGCTATTATCCTCAGGGAAATATGAGTGTTTCTGGCAAATTTCTCAGCTAGTCATTCCAATAGTTATTGTGATATTTTAATAAAAATGAAACATACCGACCTCATGGTAGCTGAAGGGAAAAATTCAGATGATTACCAAACTCATCTGGGAACCATGCCATTACTAGATTTTGTGCCAGTCTATGAAGTAGACGATCACTGAAAAAAAATGAATCTTCTGAGGACCTTAGATATATGATATAACAACAAAGAGAAATTTTTTTTTAATTTATTACATTTTTTAAATAATAAAGTAACCTAATAGAAAAACATCAGGGGATCACCAACGTTATAAATAACAACCCCATGGTGGGGTAAAAAAGTATTTACAAACCGGTGAACTACACTTCCAGCAAGGGTAAAAAGTATGTTTAAGTGGTTTCAACAGAGAGTAATTTGAAACTAATATTCTCAGTTCATGTCCTTGTTGACACAGATTTTTTTTCTGTATCTAGTGAACACAAGCAGGTTCCACAACTGCTTTAATAAAAAAAATACTATCACTGTCATTTATTAATTTATGTAAAATCGTCTATGTGAAGTCATATTTATTACTAAAAAAGAAACTAATATATGATTTGCCTGCTAGGGACCAGCCACATTCCCATGTTATGGTTTATACACTGCACATTCTCATGACATTAACTTAATGTCCTTTATCTGTCACAATGAATGAACATCACCTGTAGAAAAATAACACTGACTCTGATTTGGCCCACACTGACCATCCTGAAATAATGCAGCTCTAGTCAAGCACAACATTTATCAGTGTTTTGTTTGGGCTTGCAGCAGCAGCCAAAAGCCCTGAGTAGAACAGAGTCTGACTATTTTTGCCATCTGGGATTTGGAATTGCATCTCTATTTATGCTTTGGCCAACTGCCAACATGGCCCATCTTTACTGCAGAGGCCAGGAGGTGCCAGCGCAGCTCAACTGACCGAGGGGGCTTTACACAATTAGGCCCTGGTAACAGCTCGTTCACTAACAACTCCTCCACAGGAGAGATAAACCTGGTGAATGGGGGCACAGGGCTAGAAACAAAGAAAATGGAGATGCCCTAACACCTTTGCAGCTATACTCATCTCATTATTTTTCATCAGTTTTTTTCATAATGTCCAAAGTACACAAGTACAAAAGCTATTTATTTTTGTTCTGTTTTGTTCCTTGCATTTTCTTTTTTAATCTCATAATAGCAAGTGAAGAAAGTACTGGCCCTAACAAAACCTCTCTTGAGCTTTTGAAGTTGTGCCACCTGAACTGTGACATGCTCTACCTGCACCGTTAAAGGGGATGTAGGTAGTTAGTTGCTAGTGGATCTTCCAGGGTACAGTTGCCTAGGTAACCTTCTAATGCATTTACCACCTTATCATATGTCAATCAACAGTATTCTTTACTATCTTTGGCAGTCGCTTCAGTCGCTTGCTTGGAAGTTGAGAAAAGTTTAACTTGGGACCCGCCCACTTCCTGTCACTTCTCGCTCGAAGCTGCCAAATGTCATTGACCTTCGATGGTCCCTGGCCACCACATCACTGTGAATCGCTTCCTGTCTGGATGCCCCTTAAGGTCTGAACATTCTGTCGATTCTTCTGCTTTTTATGTATTTACTTTACTTTTTAAAACTAATTCCAATTGTATTTAATATGTAGCTTTTTCTTTCTTTTAAAAATATTTGGATTGATTTCAGTTCTAGAATTTTTTAAACTTTGTGACTCATGCTTGTGAAAAGTGCCAGGAAAAAAATAATTGCCACTTGAAACACTACACATTCACATTTTATAAAAAGTGCTGCTGGCCTTCCCCTAGAAGGTTATGTTTTCCTAAAAAGACTTCAGGCCACTAATCTGACAATTTTATATAGCTTCACCTTCCTCAAGACATTCTGTGCCATTATGCTTTGTTTTAACAGCAATGTTATGTTGTGCTGTAATTTTGCTGCCAAAGCACCAGCTTGCTAACAAGGACAGGTCATTCTACTCAAAATATAAACTTAGCACAAAAAGTAAGGAAATCTGTGTCTTGTTTGGTGTCATTTATTGCATTGGATGATTGAAGTCCGAAGAAACGAGACATATTGGCAATTCAACAATTTATTCATTTACCAAACAGGGGAAGAACCATACACAGCCACAACAGCCTGGCACCTCCTCTTCATGCTGGTCACCAGCTTGAAGTTGCCCTATGGCTCGGGCCCTATCCAGATCAGTCAAACATGGCATGCTTGGAGCAGACACCAACTGACCGCTGTAGCAGGGTGCTCACAGGTGCTGCTAATCAGGCACCAATCAGGCACCTGATTGTTAGCACCTGGGGTACCAGAAGCTCAAAACAAGAGTCAATAGCAGAATTTCCTTACTTTTTGTGCTAAGTTTATTTCTACAGGCATTTTAAATTTCGAAGGATTTGCAGAAGTGAGTGCTTACTGAAGACATGGAAAAGGTGATATATCATAATTATATTATCAATGGCGGACCACAGCACTGACAGATTAGAGTGAGAACATGTATAAAGCTAAAACTGACAAGATCAAGGCATCCAAATATACAGTGTCTAGTACCATTCTATGTATTCAATAAACTTGAGGAGAAACAGTTCAGATTTGATCTACCACGCAAAAAGCTCCACCTAAAAAGCTAAATAAAATACTGGTGTCAGAGGCACAGAAAAAGTGCTCCTAAACCCCTTGATTCTAGCTTGTTTCCCCAGCTTGTTATCCAAACTGCCCTCTGACAGAGCCGAGATAGGGTCAGCTCCTCCAGGAATGAAGAGAGAGACAGCAGGACACCTGAGGAAATAGACATTTGAAGTGCAACACTCATCTTTGGCCTGGTTTCCTTCTTTGTGAAAGCATGCTGACACAC
The DNA here is from genome assembly GCA_015106735.1 of Paratilapia polleni. Taxonomy (NCBI): domain Eukaryota; kingdom Metazoa; phylum Chordata; class Actinopteri; order Cichliformes; family Cichlidae; genus Paratilapia; species Paratilapia polleni. The sequence goes on along the minus strand of VUQI01001601.1, from coordinate 45,345 downwards.
ACACACACACACACATACACAGCAAAGTGCAGACATAATGAAAGGGAACCAAAAAAGCATATGTAGCTGAGGGGGAATTATTATTAATAAAATACAACTATAGTCTATAGCCAAAGAATCTCTACTTCTTACTATAAAGAGAAAAAAGCAATAAAATAAAATAAGATAAACTGGATCGAAAATGATTGAGAGGTTTTGGCAGTCAAAATATAGTCAATATAACTGATTTCTTGGTCTAGGTACAGAAGAAATCTATTCACCCAGTTGCTGAGAATCACTGCTCTGCTGTAGCAAAGCTATCTTTCCACCCACCTACATGTTCCTTACAAATAGAGGCCCCTTGAGGCAAACCGCAGGGAGACACAAATGGTATTAACCTTCAACAAAGTAGCGTTATAAAACTGAGACTTAAATTAGATGTAATGCCAGGAGTTCCCCAACAAAATGGTGAAAATAGTTTCTACTACAAAGAAAACAATAATTTGCACGTCAACAGGGCTGCAACACAAAAAATGTACCCTATATTTACACTCATATTCTAACATATGCTGCCAAATACAAGTAAGGGGAACCACTTTTGTCACTATCACTGGTGTTACTGTCGCAATGAAGACACACGTGGGTTTTGGATTTAGCACGTACCCAAAACATATCTACATACCACAACATGCAATGAACTGTGTAACTCCTACAGGCTATCCACACACTATATTAACTCCAAATCCCATAAAGAGAGTGATTCCTTTAGACAGTCCACAGTTAATTCAGACATCTACTCATTTCAATTTCATTTCAGAGAGTAAAGACCTTTCTTTTCTATTTTTTTTTTTTAACCTGTTTTTTTTGTGAAAGCAGGTATAGCACAATGCAAAATGAGACAGATAAACGTTCTGGTAAATTTCCTAGTTTGACTGATATATTTATAGTATGTAAACTCACAAATGATGTTGTATATTTATTTCAGAGGTTAAAATAAAAAATATTAAAACAACAGTAAACATGTGAAAAACACCACTTTTTTCTAAATTATTATTCCTTCTTTCCTAAGATATGATAGCACCAAAGCCCCCTGAAAGCATATGAATAGCAAAGTTAGTTTTTAAACAGGCTGGATAAAATCATTTTTACAGACTTGTTGTTATAAGACTCTTGTACTCTTTTTTCATATCTAACTCTGGCCTCGTGAAAAGGATAAATACACCTCTTGTATTTAAAAATTCTCCTAGGTGTTGCTATTTGATTCGGCCCAAGGTTACAAATTTAGTCAGTAAGAGCTGCAAAGCTGTGGGGTCATTTTAAGGTGAAATTTTTTAAAAAAAGGTCCAGTGCTTAAGGAGTTAAGGCATTTGAACATCTCTCTCAGCCTCTCTGCTTGTAGCATGTGACCCTTTGTTAAGGAAACATGCCTGACGCACCTTTACTAGGTTCTCGGAGACAGAAAGGAAATAAAAATTGTTAACAAAACACACACTAGTCAAAGTTGGTGAGAGCTTCCCCAACTCTGGATTTGACCGAAGCCTCCTTACATGCCAACTGCAACCTCTTTATAGAGTAAGCAAAGAATGCCTACTTCTCAACAATGGAAATAATCACACATCTGTCAAGTAAGCCAGTGTGTGCCAGTTTTTCCATTATAAAAATGGCACACATCTGTTTCTGCTACACCATTTTCACAGAAGCCCCAGGAGTGGCCTATTCACCAAGAGACAATCAGCCACTCTAAAGAAACCACTGCCGCACTCATCAAGTCTAAGAGAGAGCTAGTCTGCTACATGCAACACACATACACACAGTCATGTTTCCATCATTTCAGAACATTACACTGACTTACAGTCATATCCTGGAGACTTGGCCTAAGCATAACTATTACTTCCCTGATGCTAACAATAACCCAAAAATAACCTTACCCAAGCCGTAAAACAAGTCCTTATAATACCGTTTAATGAGTTTTGATTATAGAGATTTGCTTTTTGTCTCCAAAAGTAAGGCTGATGCCACAACGTGACTATGTAAAACAGATTTATGCCCCTAAACACATGCACTATTCGCGTACAACATCACATTCAAGAACACTAGAGCGCATAAAGTACAGATGATAGAGACATTCTCTTTTGCTTTTAAATATCATATACTCTACCATTTTAGATGGTCATCTGTATTTATTCACACAGAAGAAAAAAACAACATAAAAGTCATCACAATATTTGATTTACTGACTTCGGTGACTGAAGTCTGTATAGAGGAATTCTGCTGTTTGACGCTTAAAGTAAAGAAAGACCAAATGTGCAGTAAGCTAAAACAAAACGACTGCTGGCCCACAGGCATACCAATCTTTTTTATGTTGGTCTACAGGCACACTCGCTGTCTCCGCATGCTGCTGATCATTGGCGTCTGTCGGTTTGGCTGTGTGCTTGTGGTCACTTCTTTGAATGTTTGGTGGACTTATAGACCCTTCCCCCGGGATTCTCTACACTCATCTCAGCCTGTCTCAGCCACTCTCCCAGCTTGCTAGCCACAGACTGAGAGCAGTGGGTGGGCTGTGGGACTGTGAATGTAATGTTGAGACGGTGTGAGGAAATGGCTGTGCTCTCCACACAGCGCTATATCACAGCAATCTAACAGTAGGGAGAAGCTTGAGGCTGGCAGTGTTCACGATGATTCTGAGGCCACTTCAAGGTGGTGGGGCAGATTTTTTCAGAAGTTAGATACAATGATGACCTTGGGAAGAAATTTAACAGTGTCAAGTAAAATACATTGGGGATTCTTGAGTGAATAACTTTATCAAAAACAATGAAATGTTGCTGCATTGACAAGCAGGTTGAACTAAAGCAGCACAAATTGCAGTTATGTGTGTTAGACGTCTTGCCTAAGTCCTACGTTTGAGTATAGATTCAAGTTATACTGAGAAAACAAAGAGGTGCTAAAAGTTAGTCATGCTAATTTATTCATATAAAAATAAAACTGCTGTGCAGATTAGCATAATTTCGGTGAAATTTCAAACATGTTGTAACTCTGAGGCTGTTAAGATGAGACCGATTTATAGCTACAAGTACGGACCTCAGGCACTGTGACTAAATCCATGCCTCTGTTTATTTTGAAAATAGATTATCTTTCTATGGACAAAGTACTTCTTCTGCCCGTCTAAGTTTTTCTCCAACAAACTTTTTCACAAGCTTAAGTTGTACTTAAATCTATCTTAATCCATTTAACTAAGCCTGCCCTGAAAACATAATTTTTTAAACTTGAAGTGAAAATCCGCCCTTAAACATAATTCAGCTATACTGCTTATATGATCTAAGACAGTAAGTGGATTTCTTTATGCAACCAACTTTCCCCTGGAGCGATAAACAAAATAGCAACTGTACTTTGTGAAGCTGATGTTGCCGACATAATGACAATTTGCAACATCAGTTGCTGGAAATATGGGCCTATTTACTGGTTAGAAGTGTGGACAAAAAGAGCTAAGAAACACATACACAGTCCACGTGTTTGAGCTGACAGTTCCTGGCAGTTCTGGGAGTTCCAGGAGTGACAGCATTAACATTGTTGATGACGTGAAAACTCCTAGCATATATAGATCTATTAAATTATGCTTGCTCATACGATTTTACCTACTCAAATGACTAAAGTTTCCCTTTTTTCCCTTTTTTAAAAAATAAAGCATACAAGCATATATATTCAAAAACCACAATGTTGGTGTGATGCCATTATCATTTAAACACAGCTGCAAAAGGCTAAGGAAGTCTTCATGTGTCATTGTGATCTTTGCACAACGTCACTTTAACAGTGCAGCCTCGCAATTTGAAGGAGATAACAACTGCCTCAATCTTGGTGAGAGCCCACCACTGTTTCTCCATCTCACTTACTGTACTCTCTCAGTCTCCACAGGAGGCTGTCTATTTTCCCCTCTCTGCCATCACAAAATACTGTAGATGTGCAGTTACAGGCTCACCTCCTGTGATGCAGTGGCAGGTATCTGGAGTGCTAGTAAGGTGAAGGGGTGCTAAGCAAGACTGCCAGACCTCTGTGCTGTAGCCGACAAGCACAAGCTGTCGTTGTAGTCAAATAACCACTGTTGTTTACTCATTCATGGTGCCTCAGGTTTTAGAGCTATTGTCAATGCAAGCTTCTCTTGAGCAGCAATTTGAGCACAAAAAGTAGACAAGGGTGAAAAAGCCACATCCTAATTTTTCTTTTCTCACTTTTCATAAAATAAAAATGGGAAGGTGGGGAACCTGAGGGCAGAAAAACCACACAAGAAAAGAATACGTAATCATCTTTGGATACCTCCTTACCAGCTGAAACATACACTAATCAGGTCGCTAAATGGGGTACCAAGCATAATGCGCAGTAAGTTATGGAGTCTCTTGTTTTCCTCATGTGCTGATGAAAGCCAGTCTTGGATTGGCCCCCAGGTGAACTGAGTAACAGTAATGGTTTCCTTGCAGCTTTACATCAGGTCACTGTCATAAACAGTGGCTTATTATCTTGGGGCAAGAAGCTAGTGAGGCAGCAGGTCTAATATAGCATGATAGCAACCTCCAATACAGGGGCTGCATGCAAAAAAAGCATTCCCCTCAATCAATCCTGACTTGTTGGTGTCTTGTAGAAAAAAAAGGAAAGAAAGCAAAGAAGCATATTGATCCATGAGCGCGAAGTGGCATCTACTCAAAGGACCTGCAGGCTATGAAAGATTGGAGAAAGATCGAATGAGAAAGTGAACATTAGCCATCTAAGAGACAGTTTAGCCCAATTAACTTACTTTTTTCTTTTTTTCTTTTTTTTTTTTGACGGTGCCTTTATTTCTGCATGAATAGCAAATTGGCTCATCTGAAAATCGTTTTTTTACTGCCTTTAACTTGGCCAACAATTTCTCTACTGCCTTTAACTTTGCCAACACCTTTCCAAGACAGGATTTAGTATCACTGCATCACATCAAATTGTTGTTACATCAATCTAAACACAAAGTGTGCATGTTACACAAGACTGTTTGTCATGAGACCTTATAGAAGAAATTTACAGCAGGGAAAAAAAAATACCTACAACAGTTTATACAACATTTGTCCTTGATAGACTGAGAATGTGTGCCCTAAAAATGATCTGCAACCTCACGACGTCTGAGGCAATCAGTCCCAATCTTCACACTGTGACAGCTCATTACAGCGCTTGGCTACTTGCCCAATAAGGCTGCATTTGTTCTCCTGTCACCACAGGGACATGACGCCACACTATTTGAAAGATGAATGACTTTGTGATGATAATAGCTGTAATAATAAAAGCAGTGACACTAACCAAAAGAAAACCATGGTTTTCAAATGAGATTGAGTCTTAGACTAAAACTGATTTCAAATGGTTTTAAAAAATGAACAATATTAATTCAACTGTTTGATTATATTAAATGAATGCAGAATTGCCTTAAAACTCAACACAAGCACATTTAAAAATCATCTAGTCTTTGATAAGCTAGAAACAAAATACTCTATGATTTACTTTCATTTGAAGTGGCTGAGTGAAATCAAGCTTATCAAACTTTGCTTTAAATGCACAGCTAGTGTGCCATCACACTGTCATCACCTTCAGCTGTGATAGTTGAACTGACTTGAATGTGAAAATCTCATCACCTCAGGATGAGTCAATAACAGCTAAGTTCTAAAAATAAAGACATTTTAAAAAGTAATCAAAAGTCAGTAATAACAAAAAACAGAATGCACACTACCCCAGTGTCTGAAATACTTTGTACTTGTCCTAGTTGCCATTGTGCAACCATTTCTCGCTGATGTGCTTCATAAAATTGGGGTAACAAGCAGATTATGTAGAGCAAGTGTTTTGGATTGGATTCAGCTTTGACAGAGCAATGGCATATTAAGAGCAAAGGTTTAATGTTATATACATATAGTACACAGTAACCGAAAGAGAAACACTAATTTGTAACAGTACTGATTTAAAACACAAGATTAGGTATCACATAAGGATGAAGATAATCCTAAAATACGATTCAATGCTAAAATCAGGTTACCGTCAAGATCCAATATCGTGAATGCAAATTCAAAAAAATAACTGTGAAAATATAAAGTGTAAAGGTTGCTCCATTAATAATTCTGTTTAATATTTTAAAATGAACAGAAATGGTTCAAGGCAGCAGGCATCCATTCTGTTGCAAGAGATGTAAACTAAAAAGGAGAGACTAAGGAATCTACTGACGAAAACGGATTACTGACGGATGCAGAATTGAGTTCTATACTGTCTGAAATGTCAACAGAAGTGAAAATGATTATCTATTCATTAAACTAATATTCATTCAAATACAGGTTGCCCAACAAGACTAAAAAGTTGGTTTTAGTTGTTTCTTATAAGCTACTGAATTCCCAACCTATACCTTTCTCACTTTTATTGTTTTCATTAACAGTGCTTATTGTAAATTAATGTGTTTAAAAATAGTTCAAAATTAACTAAAGCTATCAACAGAATGGGAATAGGTAGCAGCTATGACTTTATGTCCAAAATGTTTATGTATTGTTCTGAAGAGATATCAACTGATAGGGCTAGGCTGTACTTTCCTGGAATACCAATTACCAATTTGCACCACAAGACTCATTGTAGCATGCAGTCTATCTATCTAATCTATATAAACACTTTAGTGTTGAGTTTATGGTCTCAGTCACTCATTTCAGGTCATACTGAATAAAACATTAAGTCCATTTAATAAATTTTAGACATTCTGAAAGAATGCCAGAAAGAAGGATTATCCAGGATATGCTCATTGGCTCCTGACTTGTAATTGATAGCCAAGGAGTGTGCTGTTTCACAGTCAGATCCGCCCCTCGTCATCACATCATGTTTCAAAACACCAAGATGGTGATGGTGGAAATGCTTACCTCGAGGCTTCAAAACGGAACTTCACAAACCAATGGGTGACATTACAGTAGCTATATCCATTTTTTATTCTCTCTATGAGCTTTCTTAAGCTGAAAACAGCTATTGGGGAGTAAAATAATGAATGATGATCCTGAGTCTGATGCTGAACTCAACAACAACTGGTAAGATAAAAGCTGTTAATGCTAACGTTTAATGTGTAGAAACAGCGTACAGAGGGAGCTAACTGTAATGTTACTTGCGGTGCAGTGTTTCTGCCAGAAACAGTGGCAGCAACAGGAAGGGTGGGGGGCGTTACATTGATTAATGTAGCGTTATCCACTCGCCGCGAAGCAAACCGTGTGTCACAAACGGAATAGTTGCACAAAGAGAAACGTTATAGTGAGAGAGAGCACTGATTCACTGGTTCAGTGAGAGAGAGCACTGAAAGGTTAACTGCGTTCTCAAACAACAATGGATGACTTAGCCTACTGTGATTAATCTGAGGCCTTTTTTTTTTTGGTGTAATCAACAGCAACAGCAGGCTAATAAGATATGTTAGCTTAATAGTAGTTTTATATTAAGGGTTGGATTATTTGATTAACAACTCATAGCTATCTACCGAACTAGTGACTGCGGGATTTCCCATCTATTCATCTTAACTGCTTATCTAACCTAGGGTCAAGGAGCTGTCATATAACAAGAGACAGGGTACAACCTGAACAGGTAGCCAGTCCATCACAGGGCCAACACAGAAAGACAGGCAGCCATTCGCCAATACATCCAGACCTACCAGTTAACCTAACAAGTATGTCTTTGAACTGTGTGAGAGCACGCAAACTCCACACAGAAAACTATCAAGTTACCAGTCAACCAGGAGGCTTGGAGCCATAATCTTCTTGCTTTGAGGCAACAGTGCTAACCACTTAGCCACCCCGATCTCAAATGCTGCATTTTTTTTTTTGTTTCTTACTACAGCAACTGTGAGCAACTAAAACCTTCTGATAAAATACTGCTCACGAGTGGTGAAAATGTTTGTTCAATTTTGCAAATTGTGATTACAAAAAGTACCTTTAAGCTTGTCATGCATTAAAGCCAACAGCATACCATTACAAAGCCACCTAATCTGTCATTTTAAGGGAACAATTATATGTGTCGCTTTATAATTTAATTGCAGGAATTATCCAGACACAGATTTGATTATTAATGTCTCCCTTCTCTCTCTCTCGCGACTCTCTTCCATTCAGATGTAATGTCCATGAGTAAAACTGGCAGACATTAATGTGTATTCAGCCTGTATCGAATCAGTTTCTCACCACCCTAGGGCATAATAGGAAACAATAACTGAATTATGACATGAATGATAGCCAGTTGCTCACAATTCAGGCTGAAGACAAAAATAATGACATATCATTGATATACGGACTCTCTACATTTCATTTTATGTTTTGTGCTTGACACCGACCATCACAACATAAAAAACAATTTCTTTTGAGTTAAAAACTACATTGCTGTCTTCTTTAACCTTGGCACACATTTTTTGTTAGGTATTGGTTAACATCTCTCCACGTCTCGCTCTCTCTCCAAATCCTTTCTCTTACAAACCAAGAAGGAGCCCTCACACCACGCAGTTTGCACCATGATACATTAAATCCATTACTTACAAGCACACCGGCGATGAAGGACAACTGTGTTATGCAGGCTAATACAATGCTCAGCCAAGCACACACACAGGCACGAAAGCCACAGAACTTGGCCTATATATCACACTGTGGGATTTAGCAAGATTTCGCATACACAGACAAAGCTATATGATATTTCTAAATCCCACGAGCCATTCAAAAAGGGAAAATGTAAAGGTGTAGGTTGATATATTGATTGCCTGCTGATCCATTTATCATGTCCATCCATCCATTTGATCCAATTCAGGGTCGCAGCTGGGCTGGGCCTATCCCAGCTGTCATAAGGCAAGAGGCGGGGCACACCCTGGACAGGTCACCAGTCTATCGCAGGGTTAACACAGAGAGACAGACAACCATTCACAGTCACATTCACACCGACAAACAATTTGGAATCACCAGCTAACCTAACAGTCTTTGGACTGTGGGAGGAAGAACCCAGAGAGAATCCACACAGACGGGGCTAACCACCACACCACCATGCTGCCTCACATTTATTATATATGACCTTTCATTTTCAAATGAATAGTCAAAATTACTTGGTTTTAGTAGTACTAGTAAATAATAGACTAAAGAGGCTGCAAGTATTACTGACACAAGCCCCGACCCCATCTAATATTTGTTGAGAAATTGACTTCAGACTGCTGAGACCACTAACTACTAAGAATACCTTGTGAAGCAGACTCCTTCCGAAACAAAAGAACTTGACTTTTTTAAATGTCAGAACAGCTCTCACTTTTTGTTTGTTGCTTGTGAACAGGTACTGGATCTAAACAACACCTGGATAAAACTTTGAAATACAAATCAATACATGTTGTTGTTCAAAGAAAAACTATATTGCTGATTTGCCATTGTTTTGTTTCTTTGTAAAATTTGGGAAGGCTGGCAATACACTCTAAGTTTTAATGATAGTTTAATGATAGATGCATTGGTCACACTTAAATGTGCTTGTACCCCATGATTGCAGTGATTGCTCTTACGCCCATTTTCAGGGCATTAGGTTTAAGAGTTCAAAAAGTCAGTTCAACGATAGCATAAATTGTGGATTGGGTGAGAACAATGCTCCCAGTCTTACATACTGTAGAGTATTATCTCACAGGCAGCAAAAACCCTCTGACACTAACCTTTATTAAGAGCATGCTCAACAAAAGGAAGCAAGCTCAGCTTTTTCTTTCTCTCCTAAACTCACTATCATTTTGCTGAACTTGTCCTTTCAAAGGGAATTTACTTTTTTGTCAGCTTTTGAACATCTATTTGCTGCTCAAGGTCATTATTTGACACCTGTTGGAAAATCTTTATGATCAAACAGACAAATCCTTCTTCATAGTGATGCTATAAAGGAAATACAGAGGCTTCCCAAGGCCTTACAAACTGTTCAATTTTATATTAAATTCTGTGATAATTCAAGGTACTTTAGACAAGGAACAGGGAAGAGGCTGGTCCAACTTACTGTGCTGGCAGTGAACTCCACTAAAACCTGGTGGACACTTGCACACATAGCCAATGAAGGTATCACCCCTGTAGGTCTCACTGATCTCACATGTTCCTTTGTTGTGGCAAGGGTTTGGATGGCAAGGACCTGTAGAGAAAAAGAGGAAAACAGACACTGATGATGGGGTGCATTTCTAATTTTTTTTTTACTGTATATATAAGAACAGATTTCAGCTGATAATACTGTATACTCATTCTGGTGTAGGATACTGTTACTTTTCACTGTGTGCATGAATACAATGAATATTGCCATGTTAACAGTAACAAAAGTGTACTTAGACATCCTTATCCAACCAGTGATCTAATAAACTAAACAATGAGTGTGTTTTTAACACATTTACAGTGATTAATAGCTCACAATAACACACAAAGTTTTGATACATAAGGTATACTGTGAGACATTGTGAGATGGTATGTAAGTAAAACTGCTTGACAGGAGAAACTGAGGATGAAAGGAGTATGTGGAGAGTCTAGCTTTCAGTGACTGCTGCTGGAGTCTGTTGTCTAGAGGGCGGCCCAAGGCACCGTCTAGAAATCACTGAATGTGTCCCCTCCAGGAAGGCAACGCTTCATTCTCACAGTGCTAAGCGAAAAGCACAGACTAGCTGCAAGCTAAAATAGAGCGCCATCATTTATGCACTGAAATTTACCTATGGCAACACACATACACACAGACAGACATGCTCACACGTATAAGTTTTGCCAGGTCAGTTTTGTTTGCCTAAATACTTAGAGGAATAACTTAGATTTGAGACAGAAAATTGAAGTAGGATTTCTGTTTTTTTAAATCAAAAATAAATGTGAACAATTCATCAGTTTTGAGACTGCAAATTGCTTAGTTTTTACTCTTGTATCCCCAAAATAGAAGAATAATTATTAACAGTGTACTGTATTTATTTATTTAAGTGATTGCCATTGTGAAAATATTGCTGCTGCCATGGATACTAGGGACAGGCTAGCCATCCAGCCGTTCTCCGATGCTTTGAACAATAAAAGGTGTAGTATAAAGTTGTGAATATATTGCAAACTGGCCAGCACAGTCTTTAATAGTTATAATTATATTGGTGGAAAAAAAAAACTAATGTTTTAATCTAGTTACATTCAATTCTCATTTTGCTCCCATGTGCATTAAAACGTTCAGTGCAATACCTGTAATGATTTCTTTAAGGCTTTGCTGTTTGGTGTTCCAAAGTGCATTTACTGCACAAAACCATCACCAAGAGACAGCAACATCATTTGGATCTCTGAATATTGTAGTACATTACGAAAACTAAAACCTGAACCCTTTAAAAGATTGAAAACAATCCTTTAGGTCACTTCATATTTGAATGTATTGTTTTCTGTATAGTTTGTATCAATGAATAGTTTTATTGCATTCTTTGCTATGCTATGACCTGGTTGTATTCTAAATCGCCACCAACAAAACCAGTCCATTTGGTTGAAGTTATCAGGTGTTGTGAACAGATTACAACAGTTCAACATTCCTATAGAAATTGAAAGGCTTGTGCTGTCTGAGGGTCAGTACTGCTCAGTACACAAAAGGCTCTTATGAGCCAAACACTAATTTGCAACGGAATTCATATTCATAGCCACAAAGCACATGTATTCATGCTGTGTATACAGAACCCCATTCATCATTACCATTGTTTTCTCATCAATATTTGGGTACAGAGAACACTGGGAAGCTTTGCTACTAGAGAATTCATGCTTTGGGGGTTAAGCAAACAAAAGAAAGAATTTCAATAAAAAAAAGGAAAAAAAAAGAAAAACCCTCAGAGTTATGCCAGTAATGATTAATAACTCCACTGGAGCATGATTCTTACTGTGAGTGTGTTTTTGTTGCTGTTTTTTTCTTTCTTTTTTTTATCCTCATAATGGTATCTCATAATGATAACTAAGGCTATGAATCAAAATTATTATAACAAAACCTACTGTGTATGTTACAGCAATGAATTAATTAATTGGCAATGCCCACAAAATTGTGACATCCAAAATCTTTCATGCACTAGCCCACAGTGTGGGGCAAAATGTAAATGACGAGGCCTTGACGCAAGGTTATGGGTTTAATAACTCAAAAACCTGCCAATATCTGTCTAATCTTTTATACATTGAGTTGTACAACTGCACCGAGGCTGTCAAAACTTTGCAGATTGATGGGGCGTGTTCGTAGCTCACCTAGTAATGTGTGCACCACGCACTTAGGCTGAGTTCTTACTGTGGCGGCCTATGCTTACCACCCCAGGCCCCCTGCTGCATCTCATCCCCCATCTCCCACGCCTCCACCCAGGCATCTGGATGTTAGCTTGGGAAATGTCAATTGATAATTTAGTGTGAAATAAAAATGTAGTGACTTAAATCTATAATACACGAAATCTCTGTCTGTCTGCAAACTCCTCCTACACCATCAGGAGTTCAGCAACCAAACTTGACACACAGGTACACCTCTAGCCCCTGAACGTTCTTATCTATCAGATATTATGATGTCATCATTTTGCCTAGCAATCAACTACCACCGGGCTAAGCATTTATGTACTTATAACACCTCATAAAAGCATTGTATCATTTAAATTTTATGGCAATAACATCCAATTTATATCCACAAAACCTGAATATTATGATATATATGATATATGATGACACCATCATGTTGCCTGGCAATCACCTACATTTATATAGTAGAGCAGGGCCTGAGCATTGCAGGGGACCCAAAAACATGGTCTAATTTTTATACATTCAGTCCCATATTTATCTGTTATTATTTCGACACACAGGATCTACCACCCCTATTTTTCTGTTTTTTCTCAGTGTCATTAATTGTATCAGTTTGCCAATAGCCCAAACAGAACAAACATTACTGTAGCATGGGCATGTATTAGGGTCTTTACCCTAAAATATAAAGCGCCTTGAGGCGACTGTTGTTGTGATTTGGCGCTGTACAAATAAAATTGAATTGAATTGAATTGAATAGTAATAACTAATGTGAGTCTAAAGTTTCTAAACTTTTAAGTTTCTGCTCACACAAGAACTAGTGAATCAAAATTCTTACCATGAGCATGTCCTTGTAAACGCTTCCTATCTTGTGATACAATTTCTATTCTAGTCATTTTACAGTCATATCTTAGTGTTGATGGGGAAACTGTGCTTTGACAGGTCTCTTATTTCATTTTAAGTGATAGGAAACAAGAAGAAGTCTCAAGGGTGAGAATCTCATGCCCTCTTAAGTCAGTTTGACAAATTAACAGCCATGAGCACAACATTTGACAATGTCAAGTAAATAGCTGCAGCCTTAAATTGTATACCGCATCAACTGGGCAACCATTTAAGACTAGTCCCAACCCATACAATGAAAAGGACAAAAATTAAGTCAGTTAAGAAAATTAAATAAATAAAAAAAAAAGAAAAAGAAAGAATAAACAAATAAATACAACATCACTACCAAGCCTAGTATTGTTCTTTCATTGCAATTAGCTGGCTTCTAGATGTGAATTTCAAACAAGGTAATCCTATCGAAGTCATGCTATTTCAAAGCCGGGACCTGTATCAGTAATAATCAAAGTAGAGGATAATCAGTTGAACAGAGACTCGTATAATAGCTTTCACAGAGGCCCTGTTCACTGAGGGAAAGGAGGGTGACAGGTTTCAGGGCTCTTTTGATGTGACGATCTATAGTCGCACCATGCTGTACTGACAGCATCCCTAATGGCGAGTGCATAAAGCCGAAAAAGTGGGGACAAAAGGAGGTGGAGGGAGACAAAAGGGGGAGGGAAGGGATTCTGAGGTAGTGTGTTAGAGAGATACAAAGAGAGCGTTCAGTATGACAGATACGTTTGATTCCAAAATGTTTTTCTTAAAAAAAAAAAAAATACCCCAATGTGCTGCAAATACTGCATATTTTTGTATGGTATGTGCTGAATATAAGCCAAAAACTGATGGACTGCAGAATCGTTGTGAGTCAGGATTCAATGCCAGATTCCATTAGCACACATACAAAAATCTGACATCCACTCAGCATATAATATCAAAAACTATTCAGCTGAGAGAATGCAAATTGTCTTGCCAGTAGAAAAACACCACATGAAATTGCAGCAGCTACTTTTGTGTCCTCAGTGGGTTGAGATTGACACAACTTTTTAGAAATCTATTAAAAAAATAAACCAAAACAAATCTAGGCACTGTTCCTTACTTCAACAACATCAACAACAGAAAAGTACACTCAAAACTTTTCAACTAAGAGCATCACAATACTTTCAGTTTCTTCAATTTTCATTAAGGAAATAAATGTTATTTTATGCTATAAGCAAACAAATTCCCTAATTCACTCCAACAATTTTCCTTTTTCCAGAAAGCATTAAGTACTGGCAGCCATGACAGAAGCAACAGAAAGGAAAGGACCAAATACAACTTGAAGAAAACAAGCAACTTTCCCAGAAAAGATGAGGGAGTGGACATAGTGTCTCATTACTTTGCACAAAGTATAAGTTGTTGCATGTGTGGCTGTATGATCAGTATTGGGACATATTAGTTACATCTATTTCAGTTAAATTACAAAATAAATGTAACTGTAATCAGTTACAGTGACTGAGAAAAATGTGTAATTAAATTACAGTTACTAATAAAAATACTGGCAAGTACAAAGATGTTACATCTCAATATGTTTTAGTAGCAAGCTGCAGAATATAGACTATGACTATAGACATTTAATGTGTATCTTCTTTTGGCATGTTTCTGTACAAATCAACAAATTTCCATCCATTGTCTGCCGCTTATCCAGGTCTAGGTTGTAGGGGCAGCAGTCTAAGCAGAGATGTCCCGACCTCCCTCTCCCCAGCCACCTCCTCCAGCTCTTCCAGGGGGACACCAAGGCATTCCAAGCCAGCTGAGAGATGTAATCTCTCCAGCATGTCCTGGGTCTCCTCCTGGTAGAACATGCCCATTAACACCTCACCTAGGAGGCATTCTTAAGGCATCCTAGCCAGATGCCCAAACCACCTCCACTGGCTCCTCTCGATGTGGAGGAGTAGCGACTCTACTCTGATGCCCTCCTGAATGACCAGGTTCCTCACCCTGTCTCTAAGGAAGAGCCCCGCCACTCTTCAGAGGAAGGTAATTTCCAATGCTTGTATCTGCCATCTCATTCTTTCAGTCATTACTCACAGCTCATGGCCATAGAACAGGGCGGGAATGTAGATCAACCAGCAAATCAACAGCTTCGCTTTTACGTTCTTTACGGTCTGCAAATTTGTTGGGACAAATATCATTGGTAGGATGGCTTTCCAGAAACTGTCTGAAGTCCAGTGAAGTGCCATTCATTTGGTAGAAGGCACTCAGATTTTAAGCAGTTTTGGATTGGTTTTCCCTTAAATTAGATTGGCACCACCTCTAATCTTCCAGCCAAATCAATGTACATATTACAGGCAAGAGACTTCCATGCCTGCAACCAAGCCAAGGTGGAAGGACCATATAGCAGGACAAGATATCTTTCAGTGCAGGAAATTCAACATTTTATATCAGAAATCAAAAAAGGCCATCACTGTACAAAGTAAAGCTTGTTTAGCAGACCTGAGGAAACATCTACACGTAAAGGGGACTTTTCTGTATTATTGTTATAGAATTAATCAAAACATGATAAATTACACTGCTTCGATGAAGGAATCAAAATAATTACAATACTTACTTCATTTATAACAGAGTAACTTGTAATCTTTGACCCATTAGATTTCACAAGTAACCATCCTAACCATGTGGATAATGCAAGACAGGAGGAAACATTTGCAGCTTTCTTGGGAATATGAATGTTAGCCACTGCCCTGCTGTACAAGCCAGCACGTGCTTTGTGATTGATGCAAGCCTGTGCTGTGTCCAGCATGGGCACTGTGAGTTCTTTTCTGGCTGCAAAGAGAGGCCAATCAATCAGCTGTGAAATCCTGACCATTGGTTAAACACAGGAAAGCATCCTTTGTTTCCTTGCAGATCAATCACAGAGGTTTGACATTTTCAGGCTTAAGGCTACATATGTGCTCTTCCATCTTTACTGAATGCTGTCACAGGCATTAGCTCACCCCAAATGTATACGGAATTCAGACATTTGGAAGACAGATAATATAGTGTATGCTTTGCGTATATGCTAAATTAGCAATGAAAAATTAGAAATGATACAGTGGATAATAAATATAACAGCAAATTTTTACAAAGCAAAGGTATTAAGTTGACTTTATACGGATGCAGAAAGAGCCTTTTGTTCACTATGTTTTTCCAGACTTAAAGAACATTTCTATATAAAAATATGAAAAATATATTAAAGCTTTTTCAAAGACAATTAAATCCAGGATAAAAGAAATATATCTTGCTACTGCCATAGTGTTCATGTAGTCTGCAACATTGTGTGGGGTCATGAGCATTACTGACATTCCCATGTTACATATCTTTGCTGATTCCAGAGAAGAGGCTCCAGATGTTTGACCAACTGAGTTTACTGTACAGCAACAGAAAGGGAAATGCTTTTAATCTGTTACGACAAACAGCAGCATTGAGCAACACATTCCTAGTTATATCAACAACTTTTATTGAAAAGAAATTAAGTAGGCATTTAAATTAATAATAATAAAGCTGGAAAGATTGTGTGAAAACACACATGAAAATGTGACTGTCAACTCAGAATTTCGGCTAAAATGTTGCCATCTTATGCAGTCCTGAGTTAACAGTGACAAGCCAGCATTCAACCATGTTGTTAAACTTTCATAAAATCTTTAAAAAAACACATTTTACCTGCCTCAAGTGTATGAAATTTACATTTAAGATCTTCAATTTGGAATGTGCACCCTGCTACTTTGCTGAGACATCTGATATGCCCTAATTGTGTCAAATCTATTTTAACCCAGCTTCTTGTATGATGACTTCACTGGTTCATGGGCTCATGGTCACTGCATCCATCCTGCATCTCAACTGATGGAAGCTGGCACTGCACCACCAATATTACATCAAGGCTCTCAGCGTGAGCCGCCGTACGGTCGGGCTTTTAGTGAGTCTTTGGTCTTTTATTCTCCTGTGCCCTTGCCACTCTGCCATTTCCGCCCATCAGCATTTGACAATGTCAGACAAATAAACTTGAAGGTAAAAGTAGTAAGACTCACGCAGAAACAAAATGCTTTGGAATATGTCACTCAAAAGGAGAGGTCACATTGAAGACCACCATCATTCTAGAAAGATCCTAAGAAAGGCAGAAATGAAGGCTGTCTTGTCAGAGACTAAATGCCATGAAAATGTCAGAGCTGTACCCTTCCTCACAAGGGTCTCTTCAAAAAGAAAATACTTTTTTAAAATTCTAATGTTTGTTAGCAAATGCCAAATTGTATATGGTAAATAAATTCCCAATATACCAATGACATTTCTGAAAATCTGACAGAGGCTGGCTCCAGCTTGTTCAGTGGAAGACTACTATTCCGCTTTCTACATTGTGACTGTTAGTTATACAATTAAATATGCTCAAATATGCTTCTTCAGTCTCAGTGGTATCTGTGGTATTTTGACTGCACATGCCACAACCGGTGAACTTGTGTATTAATAAGTTTGGTGAACAGAATTCAGAAAGTACATATTTTTCTTGTTAAAACATCATTTATGCAGCCCCTGCAATTAGTAATGAAACTAAAAAGCCCTTAAACGTTGCAATACCTCCAACTGAGGTAGATCAAAGCACAACCATGTTTTTTTTTTTTTTAAATGAAACTAGAGTTTTGCTTATAAAACATACCAGGTGCTTATTAAATATGATACTTTTATAGAATAAACTCACCAACAGTCTCTCTCTGTCAGTTAAACATTTTGCTTTAAGAGTAGCTTCAGACGCTATGTAGATGGTTGGCCAGTATTTATACACTACCAAATAACCATAATAAATACAGGGCAAACCTAGCAAGAATATCCCCATTTGTATGAGTGCAGACAAAGTTTGAAAATGTGTAGGTTAAAGATATTAAGGGTTGCAAAATAACAGCTGATATGCTAAATTCTTTAAACTTGTCATGAGTAATTTGGCCTTCCACATCACCCTGTCCTATTTTCTGTTTCAGTCCAGTTCCAGGTCAGTGGTCACAAGTCATACCTAATTCAGTCATTTTCAGACTTGATAATTATGTCTCATGCTGTTTGCCATTTTCTCACTGATCTGATCTGAACTGAGTATAATACAAGAAAAGCAGCTTGGGAATGATATAGGAGAAAGATTTATAATAGGTATTTGTACAAGGAGCCAGGCGTATGTTCATGTGAAAAAAAGAAGTGTATGCATCTAATTTAGTTTGGACTGAAATATTTTACATCATAAAAAATGTAAGTCCTTTACAATATATCAAGAGTAGACAGTAGGCAAAGATATGATTTTAGTAACAAAAGTAGACAGTAGTCACTGAACTTCACACCCACATAATGCCTTGAGAAGCCTATCTAGTGTGTCTATTTTGTGGCATTTATTCCACCAGACAATTAAATTAAAGTCGTGCTTTCTGACTTTGAACTTTTTTAAAAAATTTGACATTGTAACACTGACATTTGACATTGCACATTTATTTTTTTAAATTGTGTGAAATGGGCTTTTCAATATTTACTTTTATTTATACTGGAAAAGTTACTGTTGTTGCAAACTGTATATATATATATATATATATATATATATATATATATATATATATATGTGTGTGTGTGTGTATGTGTGTCTGTGTGTATACAGTTAGATCCAAAAGTATTGGACAATTTTTGTAGTTTTGCCTCTGTACATACCACAGTAGATTTTAATTCAGTCAAAATGCGACTGAAGTGCAGACTTTCAGCTCTAATTCAAGGGGTTTAACAAAATTATTACATTAACTATTTAGGAATTACAGCCATTTTTATACACAGTCCCCCATTTTCAGAGGCTCAGAATAACATAACTTTAAATAGAAGGATTGTTGTTAATACTTGGATGAAAATCCTTTGCAGTCAATGACTGAAGTCTAGAACCCATGGACATCACAAAATGCTGTGTTTCCTCCCTTGAGATGTCTGCCTGTCCTTTACTGACGCAACCTTCTGTTGCTGCTTGTTTGTGGGTCTCCCTGCCTTCAGTTTTGTCTTCACTAACTTATAAGCATGGTCTTTTGGGTTGAGATCAGATGAATGACTTGCTCCTTGAAGAATATCCAATTTCTCTTCCTTGAGAAACTCTCGGGTTGCTTTTGCATTATGCTTTGGGTCATTATCCATTTGCACTGTGAAGTCTGATCTCATTAACTCTTATATTAACTCTCTCATATTAACTGTCTGATCGGTTTTGCAGCATTCTGCTAAATCTGATCAGAGAATATAGTCCTGTACACTTCACAATCCATCCTGCTACTTCTATCATCAGTCACATCATCAATAAACACTAGTGACCCAGTTCCAGTGACAGCAATACATGCCCATACCGTAACACCACCTCCACCATGGTTGACATGTTAATCTGGTATGCTTTGGATCATGAGCTGTTTCTCT
Source organism: Paratilapia polleni (assembly GCA_015106735.1). NCBI lineage: Eukaryota > Metazoa > Chordata > Actinopteri > Cichliformes > Cichlidae > Paratilapia > Paratilapia polleni. Next base: position 25,813 of record VUQI01001601.1, on the reverse strand, counting down.
CCTTCTCCATACTTTTCTCTTCCCCTAATTCTGGTACAATCTTAGTTTCATTTGTTCACTGATTTTTTTTTCCAGAACTGTGCAGCTCTTTTAGATGTTTTCTGACAAAGTCTAATCTTGCCTTCCTGTTCTTGAGTGTAACCAGTGGTTTGCACCATGTTGTAAACCCTGTATATTTACATTAACGAAGATGTCTCATATTAAGAGTTCCAGTGAAATGCTACCAAATGTAAGTTCAACATTTGGAGTCAACCCCAAATATTTTACCTCTTAATTTGTCATGAAATAACAAGGGAACAGGCCCGACCTGGCCATGAAATTGCTTGTCAGTCAACTGTCCAATTAATTCTGAGCCTCGGAAAACTGTGTATAAAAATGGTTTATATTCCTAAACAGTTAATGCAGTAGTTTTGTTAAACCCTTTGGATTAAAGCTGACAGTCTGCACTTCAATCACATCTTGATTGTTTGTTTTAAAATTCAATGTGGTGCTGTACACAGGCAAAAGAAAAAAAAAAAAAAGAAAAAAGAAAAGCGTCACTGTCCAAATACCTATCAACCTAACTATATACAGTACATGTGTTTGTTTTTCTATTTTTTTGACTAAGTGATTAGATTCTGAGATTAAGCAAGTCTTCACATTGCTACAACAAACTACTTTGATTCCTGGGTTATTATGTCTAATCTAAATAAATCATTCTTTTTTAGCCTACTTGATCTCAAACAAACCAGTAGGGATTAACATTAATGAAAGAAACATAGACAAAGACAATTACTGTAGATGCTGAGGATGCAGAGAATGAGAAAGTTTGTATTCAGTTGCAGTACTTCCCCAGGATGTGAAGTGACATTTTAATTACATCATTGATGAAGATAAATCAGGTTCTTGTTTACCGTTGTCCTCGGTGGTCTTGCTTTTGTAATAAAACTCTTGTTACATTAGTTCTTTCAATAATCAGAAGCAGTATTCTGGAATACCAAATATGTTATCTTTAAGAATATGATTTTAAAAGGCAGCATCTGTATGATAATTCACAGATAAGTACTTTAGTATCTATTGGACCCAGCAAAAAACACACTCAATGCACTCCTTAGGGAGTGAATACAATGTACATCAAGATTGATGCTAATGGCATGTATTTATGGATGCACTGCATTAACTCTAGAATAAACATATTGAAATTGCTGTAGATTAATGCTGCTTTTAAGTAAATGGATTATAAAATCAGCGTTCACACACAAGGAAAAAAAAAAACACCCTAAGAAATATGATAAATACTCAGCTATTCAGTATATTTCATTTCTAATGAAAAACAGCCATGCAAAAGCAATCAGTGGACCAAATTGGACTGTGAGCTCAATCTCAAAACTCTGTACTAGACAAAGACAAGATATTTCTCAGATTCACACTATTAGAGGAAGTTTAAATAGGGTGCCTTATGAAGTGAAATGCTAAATGATGTAATCATGACTACTTCTGGCCTGGCATGATCAGGGAGTCAATACAGGAATTAGACTCAGTAGTAATGAAGGAAGGAAGAGGCTTGGCTCCTTCCATTTCTCTATCTCCTCCTCTTCACACACACACACACACAGACACACACACACACACACACACACTTGCACAAAAACAAATGAAGGGAAATCATGTTACCAAGCATAAAAATTTCCCACCTGCTGAAGTTGGTTCCTCACCATCTGCTGCTGTTGAGACACAAAGGAGGCAGAGGGAGGAAGGGAAGAGAGAAAATTTCTGTTAGCTTTATCACAACTATGTCACAGTATTTAGTGCTTCAGCTGTATCGCTACCGATTCAACTATATCAATAATCACATTTTGCGCTATCATGTGTGAAGTTACATTTAAGTGTAATTCACTGGAGCATACAGTATGTGGAGACAGATACACCTGCTACCTGTAGGGTACAACATCCTGCCAACAGAAATACTCTCCACTGCTGCCATGAAATATAACCTGGCACAGTGTAACATCCCATCCCCCCATTCATACACATGTCCTGGTCAGTTGCCTTTGCCTAATATGTGTTCATCATTCTGGACCAGTGTAGGAATATCCCCTGTGGCATACACACTTACTAGCTGCATCTCTGACTCCCAAGACCCAGTCCAGCTTTGTGGCTGAGATTTGACCTGTCTACCATCATTACCACAACCCTCTATCTCCATCATCACTTGTGAAATTACTCCAAAAGATGTGCCTGAAAGTTGGGCACAGATATAGAGGCAGCAGACCAAGGGCATCAGATGCATGGGATAATAAATATGGTAGTCATTATTGTTGTTATGATCAGAAATGTGTCACCATGAATGAATGGATGGATGGGTAGATAAACAAGACTGGGATGTATAGGGATTTGTTGCTCTACATACCACATTAAGTATGCATGTCTATTATTTCTTAATAGCTAATGATATTGCTTACCAATTCTTGCTTAATTAAAGTATGATTCAATGTCATGAACATTTTTTCATCCACAGCATTGAATACTAATTAGGTATTAACATAGGGTGAAGGCTGCATAAGCAGAAAAGCAGACATGGAGTGCCTGCATTGCATGCAAGTGCAAATGTATATGAATCCATCTGAGAAATCTAGCCATTTCATTTCCAACCATAACACAAAGAAACATTTGGAGACTAGATTTCATTCTTTTTATAAACCAAACATCAGTGCTCTGTCAGCTTGTTTTCCCTCTGGGGGTTTTGGATATGAAAATCAAATAAAGTGCTCTCAAGGGTTTTTAAGAATTTTTATATTGCCTATCTTCTTTAATGTGGTGCCTTGTTTCTGACGAGTGGGTCTGTATTCAACGTACCTACACTAAATGTGAGATGACTCTTGAGAAACTTTAGACATGCCTGAAACATATGATTTGAATCCAGACAGCACCATCTGCAAATTGAAGGGAAAAATGATTCACTTAGACACAAGTGTGATAAACAGATACAATTAAAGACTGAACCGCAGCCTTTAACACTCCTTTGAATGTGAGAGAAAGCTTCAACTGAATTCATACAGAGCCAAAGCCAAGCACTTTCCCAACCTCTCATCTGCCTGGCAGCAGAAGCTCCCCTTTGTGTTTTACCATGCACACGGGCCAATGTAATCCCCAAACCAAGCACATTCCACGGTTCACTTAGTGTGGTTTTCTTTCTGCTGTTTCCTCTTCAGCCTTACCATAGGGGTCAAGTCGCACACTCGCAAGCCCTCAGACACAAACACACACATGCACACGCGTGCACACAGACACAAAATAGCCCACTTGCAAAGGCACAAAAAAAAAAACAACAACAAAAAAGAAACATATACCTCAGAGTGCAGACAACTATTCACACCCACACATAAATACACATGCTGAGAAGACAGAGATACATAAAAGGATGGGTTTTATGTTTATCCAAGTGTTGAAGTGGTGAATCATAAGAGCGCATAAAACATTGAAAGTACAGTGGGCTGGTAAAATTTATGTCTCTAATTGTTGGTCTTCCCTATAAAAATAGAAAAACACCCAGTGTGAGCTGAATCACATGGATTACTTCCCATGACAATGAACATCAGGATAAACTATTGACAACAGATTCCCCATTGAAATAAATTATATATACGTGTGTGTGTGTGTGTGTGTGTGTGTGTGTGTGTGTTAAAAGATTAGCTACATGTTTGGCTCTAATAAAACAGTGATAATGCACAATGGTAACTGCTGAACCAGGGTGCAGTCACTTTTGTTGTTGCGAGATTATTTACTGACTTCCTTAAACAGCAGAAGCAGAGATAATGTAATGTGTTAATGCTGAACCTCTTAGAGAAAGAGGCTTCATAATGTTTGTGTTCTTAACATGAACTAGGTAGTCTCAATTGCCTAATTTTACCCAGAAAAGCATATAGTAGACCTGTATAGTATTTGGTTACAGTTATGCATTGCATTGGAAGACACTGCAAATGGCCTTTTCTGTCACTAAAGTTTTGTTGGATTAAAAAAAATATCAACAAATATCATTTTAAACCAACAGTTAAAACCACTGATACAGATATCCTTGAGAATATGCCTCTAATATGTCTAAAATGTCAAAAAAAAAAGCACCAGATTAAATAACCAAGAGCAGAAAAGCAGGACTACTGCATGCTGATTCAAACTGACTGAAAAAATCAAATGCTGAAGTATTTCTATTCATGAAATCCTGCAAATCCAGCATATCTTTTGACTTTTGTACTTCATTCATTAGTTGGATCTATAAAGAAATCTATTACAAAAACTTGAAACTGTCGCTATTTACCACCCATGTGCCACTGGATCATCTATAAGTGCTAATACTGAGCAGTCAAATCAACTTAAGAGCTATCACCAAAAAGTGGTGAAATCAGAACTATTCTGCTAACCAACAATCTATAGATATTACATTCATTCTATGGTTCATTCCATGGAAAATCAGTGAGTGCCTCCCACATAAAAATACAAGAGTACATTCCATACAGACATGCTTATGAATTTTTTTGTGCATTTTGTCCTTGTCTCCCTATTCTCTCCTTTTTTCTCTCTTCTCTTTCCCCTCACCCTCCAACCGGTCACAGCAGATGGCTGCCCCTCCATGAGCCTGGTTATGCCAGAGGTCCCTTCCTTTTAAAAGGGAGTTCTTTCTTCCCATTGTCGCCAAGTGCTTGCTCATTGGGGATTGATTGCTGGGGATTTCTTTCTAATATTGCAGGGTCTTTACCTTATAATATAAAGCACCTTGAGGTGAATGTTGCTGTGAATTGATGCTATATAAATAAAACTGAATTGAACTGATCTTCCCATGTGGGTCATTTCATATAAAATCTGTCAAATCTGAAAAAAGTCTGTATCTGAGCCACTCAGAATCAGCAATTTTTTGTGCAATAATATTAGCATACATACAGTGCTTAACAAATTTAGACCACCACCCATTGTAAGGTTTATGCCACAGCTGCCCTAAATTAACAGTATTGGTAATTACCAGAATCATTTTTTCTAAAGGTTAATCCATCAGTATGCAGAAGCTCTTTAATCAAAATGATATTTTTAATGCTAAAATATAATTATTGTTGTTATCCATGAATTTTCGAATTTACTCTTTTACAAAAAAAAAAAAAAAAAATAGTAAAGCACATTATTATTTTTTTGATTAAGATGCCAAATTACAGTTATTTACTTGCATTCCTGAACAGGAACATTAGCTTTAGGGGTTGAATGTTATGCTTGATTAATTTCTGACTTCTCAGAGAAGTCAGAAATGTACCGGCTCAAATTTGGGTATAAAAATGTGAATTCAGTTTGAAATTTCAATCCTGTTCAAAATGGTAAAATGTTGAGAACCCACTGAAAAGGAAAGAGTTTGCATTAAAGCACTTTGTTGGATGGTCTTTCTCGTTTTTATGAAAGGTAAATACATTTGTTAAGCACTGTATGTAAAAAAGCCATGGAAAATGTTACTTCCATACTATGAAAACTGTATGATTTTATATGGAAGGATTTTAGATGGGAAGTTCATAAGCATGTGTATTTGCAGTGTATTCTTGTACTTTTTAATAAAGCAATTAACACCAGCTAAATGAATGTACGACAATTCGATTCTTGTGGTATAGTCCTATATTATTATGACAGAGGCATAAAGTAATCTGTCAGACAAGGGCAATACCTAGCATATTGTTGTACAATAAACACTGATCCACTGATACATCTTGAGACTGCATTAATAAATTTGTAGAACATGGAAGGTTCTGGAGATGGCTTATTTGAATGGCCCCTCCTTCCCAGTAGAAGGTCCTCTCTATAACATGATAAACCCCCATCCTGGGACTGACAGCCAGGAGGCAGTAATAACCATCCATAATCTAAATAGGAACCAGCCAGCCTGTCCAGCACAGGGCTGATATGACCTCAAGGTGTTCAGTGGAGATAGAGGGGCAAGTGCACAGGATGAACAAGTATAAAGACTATGCAGAGCATGCATACAGTACATACAAATTCATATAAGGATGAAGATAGTCAATCATACGGTAAACAATAAGGTTCACAAATTTCTAGCATGATGGGTAAATATAGTAATGTACATTCTTCATTCTTTGCTATGAGAAGCAGTTTTGATTTAGTCACTTTGCTTACAAAAATTATTTAAATCAAGGGCTGACCAACAGAAATCTCTAATTATAGAGTTTATGGTTTTCTAGTATAGTTTATGATCATGTGGGTTAAATGGGCATGACCTTTAGGATTAACAACTTGTTTTACATGCAAAAACTTGCATGTGAATCCTGATATTAGGGTTATTAAATGTGGACCAAAAGTCATACAAGAACGCCAATACTACGCAGCCTGTTAATCCATAGTGTACATGGGGTCACTGAATGGTTTGCTGAGAATAAAAATGATGTGAATTATATTCTATGGCATTCACAGTCACTCAGTCTGATTCAAATAGTGTTGCACCCCTTGAGTTCCAAAGACTAGAAAATTCAAAGCTAGGGTGAAATGAATGTGTTCTGATGGGATATAGTGGAAGGAGACTTTATGTTAAATTTTTATTTAATGTTCAGTTATAAGTAAAAGGCACATCTGCAATGTCTGAAGCACTTTTTATCAAAACAGATTTTGATCAGCATAAAAGGCTGTTTGAGAATGTGCCGTCTTCCAGCACGTTGCAAAAATGCTGTCAACTTTTAATGGAAATTAACAAATGCCTTTTCAATTTGTGTCATGTGCTAATGACCAAATCCATGACCTCATCACTTCATATATGCGTTCTGCTTTGTGTCAGAAGGTATCAGCCCTTTACATCTGTTTACTGTTTATTTCTGCTATTCTCGCACTTTATTACGGCCAATTCCCAATCAAACATTTTCTTTTAACAGACAATGGAACGAGTACAAAATAGTGACTGATGCAGTGCCAATTAAGACACCGTTAACCGGCAGTCATTTCACAGCCATTTCAAAGCTGTTGCTCTGCACTGTTTAAATCCAGAATTTGTCTGAAAAAACCTACAATATACATAAGTTAAAGATAAAGGGTGTGCTTTACGATTGTGGCTATAGTTCAATGTAAAAATAATTACATTAATAACAATATTGCACTGTTATCATTTTCTATTTTTGATAAACTTCTTTTTTTCCTTTTCTAAATTTTTACAAAGGGAAGACCTAAGTTTAAAAAGTTTAAATCCTTGACAGTGGTGCATGTCCTAGCAAAAAGGTTCAAGTGATCTTATCAGCACTAAATACATGATAAAAAAGTTTTTTTGTTTTGTTTTTTTCTATCACCATCAACTGCTTAAAAGTAAAAAGGTGGTGTACAACAATTTTATAGTGTATTTGTTTCTAGCCTAATACACAATTACGACTTGTAGGCTGAGTGATGAAAACTGTGTGAACATTGAAAAGAGCAAAGTTATAGTTCAGAGAAATAGTTGTCCACTAGGATTAATGTGAAGAGATAAATACATTTGGATTATTCTGAGTGGGGCTAGATTGCATTAAATATTTAGTGTATTTTTCAGTGTTGTTTCCTAAGCATTAGCATTAACCCTATAACCCTGCAAGGCTTTCATAATAAAGACAGCATTATTGTTTTGATGTACCTACATTTGTCCGGGTGAGGGGTCAACTCAATGATTGCAGTAACTGTTATTATGATAGCAGCGCATTACACAGTCGTGGGAGCCAACGTCTGTTTTATGTTGTTGTGCTGACACTGACCCTCATGAATGCTTTGTATTCTGGAAAGGCGGCGTAGGAACTTAATTTTAATGGTAGTTATTTACAAGAACATCCAGCATGTGTTTGAGTGGATGTCCCTCACTTTTGCATGGCAAATTATCATTCAGTTGTTTTAAGAGATAATAAGCTGATGGGCAAGTTAGATCTAAAATAGTAGGATTCGTTGTAACTGTAACTACTGTGATTAGTAATTGCATGTGTTGTCTGGAGTAAATCTTTAGTTAGGATTTAGCAACTGAAAATCCAACAATCTTAACCAGATAAAGGTAAACCTGAGTTCTACCTGAAATGAGGGCTCTGTAAAGCTTGTCACTCCTACCGTCATGGCCAGTGGAACCATGGCAAAGTGAAAAACAATCCGGGTAATGGATCGTATTCCCATTTAGCAGTGTAGCATCAAAAATGACAGTTTGCTGTCACTGCTAATGATGGCAGCCCAGACAATCCTCGGTGGGGCTGACAAATCCTGTTTGTGTGTGTCAACTGTCTCTACTGTAGTTATGAATCTCAAGCAGCAAAACTTTTGTTAGAGTTTTCATGCTTCTTCCCAGCATTTGTCAGTGAGCAAGAGACATGCTCGGTTTTAATTAGCATACAGTAGTTTGAAAAAAGATCCATAAAATTATCACACAAACCAGTTTAATTTGCCACAGACCTGCATTTAATTAGTGCATGACTCAAGTTGCAGTTTAAAATGTTCCATGTGTTTTGAGCCATAAATAAGCAGTAGTAATTATCACAGTCAACTTGCTAGTCACCTGCAGACTAGCAATGTCATATATCATTACAGACTACTTCAAATGGTAATTTTAGGTAAGAGGTATCATTTCTATGAGACACAAAACAGCCAATAATCATTTACACTTTATATGGTTAGGATGTTTGGAAAAGTACTCTGGACTAGTGAAAGTGCAGACACTTGAGACTTTGTTTTGACTTGTTTAAAAGACATTTAAAGATGTCAGCACAGCTACCCATGAAGCCCATCAGAATTTATTTGTGAAAATATGTATCATTTTACTTTTTCTCACAGTGAATGAAAGAAAACAATGTCTAAAGTGGTTTGTTGCAAATGAAGTTTTAGTTAGCGGCACTGCGGCACATATGGCAGTTTGTGTACATGTTCTACATTTGCACTAAAGATATCACCTTCCTTGTACCCCATACCCACACAGACACAGACATGCACATGCACACACACACACACACACACAAGCCATGAGCAGATGCTCATTGCACATCTATCTCCCACGTAACAGCACCCTTAAAAGTGTTTGTTCCATCACAACAGTGCTTATTAACATTAAATCATCCAGCTATGGAGTGGGTGGCTAACTGTGAAATGACTCACAGAGACAATACCAACAATAATTAGGAAGGCATTGTTGAGGCACTTCCTTATCATTAGTTGTTTTCCAACTAATGACAAGGAAGAATGCAGTAGCATAACCCTTTATATCAAGTGGAGTGGTAAGCACCATCTCTCTGTGAGTAAATAACCCATCCATCCTCATTTTACTTTTTGTCAGTGGAGCAGGAGTGCAGGGTAAAGTCTACCATTAATGTGTGACTTTTTGACATGTGGTTTAGAAAGGAAATAAAGGCACCTCCCTCCAGAAAGATATCAGAGACTTTTCCCTTACAACTCAACAACTCATATAACTTCTAGGGATGCTTTATGCACCATTGAGTATGTATATGGTGAAAAATAGGAAAGCAAACATGAAAAAAACACCCCACTTGAATGTTTCTGACAGATACTACAACTGCATTTTGTTTTAAGGTGTATAATACTTTTGCTTTATACCTGTATTTCCTAATATAGTGGTGAAGGTAATGCCAAAGTATTTTACTGTAGAAATACACAGTTTTATAAAGAAAATATGCATATGTGTTTCACAAATCACAAAATTCACAATTTTAGCTTATTACACCAGAATGTTAATGACATAATAGCTCATCCAGCTCATGAGCCATCACAATTCACAGGCTACTGTAATGTGTAAAGTACAGATAGAAAATCATGTTTTGTTGTCGTTGGCTGGCTGTATTGTACGAACTAATGAGAATTAAAATCCACTGAATAGTCAAGGAGGCTCACAAACAGTCATATCCAGGACAAGTTTCACTAAAATCTGACCAATGCTCTAGGAAAAGTAGTGATTCTTGTGCATTGTGGGCGGACATACGAATGGACAGGCAACAGACACCTTGCCATTGCAAACCGGCCTCTAGTAGAGTTAGACCAACAAAGTCAATCCATAATACTTAAGGCAATGCCAATGTGGCAAGCATATGCTACCTTAGCCTTCTTGAGTTATGTGGTAAACAAAAGACACACACATACACACACACAGAGAGAGAGAGAGAGAGAGAGGAAATAGTATCTTAAAATACACTCAACGGCCACTTTGTTAGGTACACCTATTCAATTGCTTGTTAACACAACTATCTAATCTTCCAGTCACATGGCAGCAACTCAGTGACTTTGAATGTGTCATAGTTTTTGGTACCAGACTGACTGGTCTGAGTATTTCAGAAGCTGCTGTGATTTTCCAGCACAACTATCTTTAGGGTTTATAGAGAATGGTTTGAAAAAGAGACAATATCCAGTGAGCGTCAGTTATTTGGGTAAAAAAGCCTTGTTGATACCAGAGGTGAGAAGAGAATGGCCAGACTGCTTTGAGCTGATAGGAAGGCAACAGTAACTCAAATAACCACAACCAAGGTATGCAGAAGAGCATCTCTGAATGCACAACATGTTGAACCTTGAAGCAGATGGGCTACAGCAGCAGAAGACCACACCGGGTGCCACTCCCGTCAGCTAAGAACAGGAAACTGAGGGTACAGTTTGCACAGGCTCACTAAAATTGGACAATAGAAGATTGGAAAAACGTTGCCTGGTCTGATGAGTCTCAATTTCTGCTGTGACATTCAGATGCTAGGGTCAGAATCAACATGAAAGCATGGATCCATCCTGCGTTGTATGACCACAGTGTACCCATCTTCTGATGGCTGCTTCCAGCAGGATAACGTGCCATGTCACAAAGCTAAAATCATCTCAAACAGGTATCTTGAACATGACAATGAGTTCACTGTACTCAAATGGCCCCCACAGTCACCAGATCTCAATCCAATAGAGCACCTTTGGGATGTGGTGGAACAGGAGATTTGTATCATGGATGTGCAGGTGACAAAGCTGCAGCATATACATGATGCTATCATGTCAATATGGACCAAAATCTCTGAGCAATTTGTGCCATGAAGAATTAAGGCATTTCTGAAGTTAAAAGGAGGTCCAATATATGACAATAATATTTAGCTGTGTTATTCACATGTCCTAGACTCTGTTGACATGTGTCTGCAGCAGTTATGTCTCTCTCGAGACATAACCATGGGCGGCTCAAGTGTAAGAGTTTAGGAGACTTTCACAATATCAAAAACCTTTATAGGGTACATACTGTGTTCTGAATTTAGCAAACAGATCTGGGCAAAAACAAAGCTGTAATCTAAGAGACGATGTAAAATTCGCTAAACCAATAATATCACAGATTGTAGTGTACTACTGCATGTGACTGCATGTGGAGGGGATGCTCAGTCAAATAGAGCATCAAATTGCAAGCATAAGATAATGAAAAACCCATGGATGAGTCTGTCTACAGAGAAGTGTTTTTGTAATGTGGTCAATACAGAGTGCAGTCATATCCAAGGTTTGATTCATTCTGTGTTTTTGACATGGAATCAATATGTTTCTTAAAGTCTAAGTGTCAGTGTGCAAAACAAAGTGACAACAAAATAACATATGTTCTCGACAGTGACTTGGCCTGTATGATTTATAGGATTCTACTTCAAGAATACAGGAATAGAAAAAACCTGAGAGTCTTCCAGGCAAGTATCAATATAATGAAAACCCCAATGCAGGTTACTGAAGCTGTTTACAAATTCTGAGATTTGATCGACTCCACAGGTAAGAGATAGAAAACTAAAACAATGCCCCTCAGTGCAAGAACAAAACAATTCATTTACAGATTAATATTTGATACTCTTCCAAAAATAATATTTAACTGAATAACGACTGTTGCTCTGTTATTCTTTGCCAAAGATTCTAATATGCAATACAGAACAACAAATGTCCAATTTTCAATATGAAGGTGTTGTTTCTCAGGTATGTCCACTCTGTGACCAGGAAATCACTTTTTATATGTATTTTGAAAGCCCAAAATGGACATTGCCTACAGGTTAGTGCCTTTGGTGTATTTTACTGCAAGACTAACAACAACTACACACAATCTCTGTGTAACCACAATATCATTTGAAAACATGTTAAAAACATGGCGCTTGCTTTTTTAAAACTATAAAACTTGTAAGACAAATACCAAACTGACTGATAAAATAAACAGCTAACCAGGTAACCTATGGATATTCTGGTTCTTCTATTGTAAAAAAAAAAAAAAAAAAAAAAAAGGAGCCAT
>VUQI01001600.1:4697-18737 GCA_015106735.1 Paratilapia polleni | reverse complement strand
GCATGGCTGCTCACCTAAACTGACAGGCCGGGCAAGGAGAGCATTAATCAGAGAACCAGCCAAGAGGTTCATGGTAACTCTGGAGGAGCTGCAGAGATCCACAGCTCAGGTAGGAGACTCTGTCCACAGGACAACTATTAGCCGTGCACTCCACAAATCTGGCTTTTATGAAAGAGTGGCAAGAAGAAAGCCATTGTTGAAAGAAAGCCATAAGAAGTCCTGTTTGCAGTTTGCCACAAGCCATGTAGGGGACACTGCAAACATGTGGAAGAAGGTGCTCTGGTCAGATGAGACCAAAATTGAACTTTTTGGCCTACATGCAAAACGCTATGTGTGGCAGAAACCTAACACTGCACATCAACCTGAACACACCATCCCCACCGTGAAACATGGTGGTGGCAGCATCATGCTGTGGGGATGCTTTTCTTCAGCAGGGACAGGGAAGCTGGTCAGAGTTGATGGGAAGATGGATGGAACTAAATATAGGGCAATCCTGGAAGAAAACCTGTTAGAGGCTACAAAAGACTTGAGACTGGAGCAGAGGTTCACCTTCCAGCAGGACAACAACTCTAAACATACAGCCAGAGCTACAATGGAATGGTTTAGATCAAAGCATATTCATGTGTTACAATGGCCCAAAATCCAGACCTAAATCCTGTTGAGAATCTGGACTGGACTGGTACTTATATAGCGCTTTTCTACTCAGTTTTGTGTACTCAAAGCGCTGTGGCAAGACTTGAAAATTACTGTTCACAGATGCTCTCCATCCAATCTGACTGAACTGAAGCTATTTTGCAAAGAAGAATGGACAAAAATTGCAGTCTCTAGATGTGCAAAGCTGGTAGAGAAATAACCCAAAAGACTTGCAGCTGTAATTGCAGGGAAAGGTGGTTTGACAAAGTATTGACTCAGGGGGCTGAATACTAAGTCAATACTAATAATATGCCACATTTTTCAGATTTTTATTTGTAAAAACATTTTGAACACCATGTATCATTTTCCTTCCACTTCACAATTATGCACTAGTTTGTGTTGGCCTATCACATAAAATCTCATAAAAAAGTTAATATTTCTAAAAAAAACAATACATGAAAAGTGGGATTTTTGTCAGTAAGCACCACTGTAAACTGTAATGTAGAAGTGCAGGTTATTGATCACTCACGGAAATTTGTAGGCAGCATAGAAAACTTTCTGAAACATGAAATTTGAGCTTCTGGTTGTTTTACAAGTCTGACAAGTCTAGCTCCCTTGGCCTGGAGGGGGCTTTAACATTTTAATGGTAATGATGTGAGTGGTACAAATATAGGGAGGTAGGGGGCCACCACAGCTCCAGATGTTGCTCTGTTTCTGCTGCTTACGTTCACTATGACACAACCTTATTCTACATATCTTTGATGATAAAGGAGTGGTTTATATACAGTAGTGCTATACAATTTACATGGTTCCATGAATAAAAACAGCAAAAGATATTATAAAGCTGATACTGTAATTTGACTATATGATCAAAAAGACAGCAGCATAGACAGTGTTGTCAGGGAATTTATGAATCTGGATATTTTTGGATGCTGGAACCAAATGATTCGTTGAGGAAATTGAGTTTAGCCCCATGTGGGTCATTCTTAGGATTTGTGTCAAAGTTAGAACTCTGAAGCTATGTGTGACTAATAGCCCAATCAGAGCACCATCTGGGTGAAATATTTGGCTGCCTGCTGTATAATTACGTTCACCATGCCTCTGTAGCATCCTCCATTCTAACACAACAGGGAGCAGGCTGACTTAGAGGGGAACTGCACTGTGCAAAATGTGTCTGTTCTCTTTTTGTTCTACATATTGTGTGCTCAGAGGACATGAAAAGTCTCTCGTCTCAGTGACTTCAATTATTTGTATCCATGTTTTCGGTACTGAAACAGATTCAGCTGGACAACCTCAGATGTAGCACCGTGAACTATCTTCTCATATTTTACCTGTAAAATTGTTTAATATATGATCTACAGAATAATTTAATACTGTATATGGCAGTAGATTTGTGCTGGAAGTTCTACAAAACAGAAACTGGGAAGGACGTCTTCCATTTCTGCAGACATACACTAAAAACTAACTGTAAGAAATCTGAACTCTGCTTTAGTGTTTTTGACTGTTCTAATGCAGTTCTCTTTTGTGGGGACTACTAAAATCTACTGTATCCATCAAAGGGATCACTCAAACATTTATGAAATGCTTTAGGTGAATTTAAAATATGCACATATGTATTGTTTATTGCAATATATTCTAAAAACTCTAAAAATTATTTATATTGCTTAGCCCTATGAAACACCCATCAGTTGCAGATGTGCTTTGTTTTATGTGGTAATTATCAGTGTTAACATGCTAAAACAGTTAACTAAGGTGGTGAAAAATCTAAACATTTTATCTGCTAAATATCAGCTTGTTAGCACTGCCATTGTATGTTGATATGCTCAATCTGGTATTTACCCTAAGCCACAACTGTGTTACCAGCTGCCCAACAAGGGAGTGTGATGGTTTGGGTTTAACTTGCTCTATAGTCAGACCTGGGTTGTATACCTACGTGGGCATAGCTGAGGTAGCACCTATCTGATGACTCCCATAGACTTTAGATCAGGGGTGCCAAAATGCAGAAATTTCAAAAGAGGGCATACATTTTGGACCTTTAACTGTATTTTCATCAGTTTGACAGTCTTCAAAGACATAACCCATGGCCTGTCATACATCAAAGTAAGTAAGAAAGAAATATTTTTTTAAATTGTTAGTATTCAATTGAATTAAAAAAAAGCCTTTTTTTCTCTACTTACAATATAATTTTTCTGTTTTTTATGCAGTAAAAAAGAGGACAATTTCTGTGAAATCACAGGAATTTCTGGTTTTTAATTACAGGATAAAGTCCTTTACTTATTACAATGAGACAAAGAGTAGTGCTGACAGGTTTCTTTGATATACTATAGCAACATTTCTTTATAATATGGAAAAACCGAGATGTATTGTTACATCACTTCTATTTCATAAGGGATTAGAATCGGGGATTGAATGTGTAGTTAAACTTCTTTACACTGAAAATAATGAGAACAATTTGGAGGTGTTTTTTTTTATATATATATATATATAGGTTATCAGGCAATGGCTTTACTGGTCCAGTGCTCTTAAGATGAAACTAGGCTGTACGCAGCCCATGATGTAAAATGACACCCCTGCTTTTGATAAAAGATAGATGGAACCAACAAGTGCCTTAAACCTTCATTTTTTTCTAATGGCCAGCCGGGGGTAGGATTTATCTCAGTAAATATTTTCCTGATAAGTTTATGGTGATAATCTTCCTTTCACTCTGTTTATACACCACTTGCATTTAATCATTAGCTATTATTAACTCTGTCTCTCTCCCATAGGTGTGCCTTTTTGTCCTGTCTCCCTCTGCTCTCTTCTGTTTCCCCTCATCCCCAACCAGTCGCAGCAGATGGCTGCCCCTCCCTGAGCCTGGTTCTGCCGGAGGTTTCTTCCTGTTAAAAGGGAGTTTCTCCTTCCCACTCTTGCCAAGTGCTTGCTCATAGGGGGTTGTCTGACTGTTGGGGTTTTCTGTCTAATATTGTATGGTCTTTACCCTAAAATATAAAGTGCCTTGAGGCGACTGTTGTTGTGATTTGGCGCTATATAAATAAAATTGAATTGAATTGAATAATCACTAGTTTGAAATCTTAACACAACATGACAGTCACTTAGTAAATTATGGTCCCCATTAGAGTCAAAAAATAGGATAAAGCAGGTTATGCCAACCTTGGATTTGACATGTTGCTATTGTCTATTGGTTTCTCAGCTAGAGCCACCCCTCGCACTGGTTTCAAAAGAAGCAAGATGGTGAGAGTCTAAATACTCAGCTCGAGGCTTCAAGACTTCACTAACCAATCACTGATGTCACGATGGCCATGTCCATATTTTTGTACAGTCTATTGTAATGTATAATACACTGTAACATTATATACGGGGCTTTACAAAAACCTCAATGTTTAGATGTTTTTATTAAGTCTGGCAGTTGCTATGAAAGGAACATTTTTATCGTAAATGAGTACCCTTTTCAACAAAATACAGTAGTGTGTAACAGAGATGTTTGTTTCTGTGCTATTATTAGCTGCTCTACATAGAAACCTTAACACTGAAAAAAGCAGAAAATGAAAGCCACACACCTCTACTCCAAGACATATTTTGGCTTTAGTGAAACTGCAGTAAAGCTGCACGTTTTGAAGACAGTCTGAGCTACAAGTCAACCTGACATTGCTAAAGGCGATGCAGTCTGCCTACAAACCCAAATATCTTTTGCTACCTTTACATTGCAAACAAATCTGATTATTTAAATTAATACTCATTTTAGATCATAGGCCACATAAAGTGCAATTTGATCTCAAGTGGGCTGGACCACTAAAACTGCTGCATACCTACTTTTTGACCTAAAAAAAACACCCCTCTAAATTTGTCCTTTCTTTGAGTGTAAAGATGAACAAATACTCTTGAGAGCTTGAAAAGAAAGCAAATGGACTTCTTCAGGTTTTTGAAGACATTTCGCCTCTCATCCAGAAAGCTTGTGCGTCTTCTGAAAACATACATATTTTCACATTTAATGAGACATTAATTTACAAAACAGAAGGTAAACGGCCTGAAAAATAAGTGCAATTTCAACACCATGTCTCAGGTTTTCCACATGTAGTGTGTCTGCTGTCATGAGTGTTATTTCACACAAGGCTACAAATGAATTTTTTCTTCACAAAGCCAATTTCAGAACTGATTTCAGACCTGTTGTTTTTACTATTTCCAACATACCCAAAACAACTCTGCTTTCATGAGTCCCAGAGCTGAGAAATGAGCCATTTTGTCAACACAAATATAGACATCATCTGAACTGTATATTTACAGTTGAAATCCAATTTCCTGCATTTTGTACACTTCCAAAACACAGGTGACCTACAGCTCAGTACTGTACCTGAACACCTCCTGTGTAACACAAAGTTGCTTCTGTTGCTGCTGATCCCACAATGTGTGACTGTTTTGACAGTAAAATTTGCAAAAGTGAAACAAAGAACATACAAACCAAACAAATGAATGAATATTTTTGGCATTAACAGTAGTGCCAAAATAACACAAACATGACACATACGTAAGCTACAGTGTTTACAGCTGTTCTCTTATAACACAAAGCCACATTGTTTCCACACAAGCCTGAAAACACACTCTGTCTCTCTCACACACACACACACACAGATGTCACAATGAGAGAAATGCCCATGTTGGAGTCAGGCGGTCCTAGGAGGAGAGGAGCGATTACATAACAGCAGCAGAGTGAGGAAGGAGGCGCCTCAGAAAGGATGGCAAAACACATTGTTGGGACAAGGCGGGATGGAAGTGGAAGGAGAGAAAATGGAACACAGCAATGTAGGGTTTTAACATGACTCATCCATTTAGGGATGTTTTATTTTTTAAGCATTTAGCCAAAGCAGACAAAATGCTGCTTAAGGAGACTAAAACTGTCTTTCTTTTACTGTAACAATAGTCATTTGTTGACTTTTTCCATCTCCATTTGCTGCTCCTCCTACAAGACGCTACATATTGATGACTATAATTCAGCCAGTTAGATCCATTTGGAGCTCTGACATTGTAGTTTAAGGGCTCTGTTGACTCAGGGGAGGTGGGGCAGGATGATGTAAAGACTCCAAAAGCACATGCATGGACACACACAACATATTTTCACACACGTACACAGAGACACAAGACCGCTTGAGACCAACACAGGGTCTATAAATAGACTTTGGCGTCAGGCTGGAGATCCACCAGAAACATAACACAAGTTAAAAATATGTAATTTGAAGAGAATATTTTTACACTGTATTACAACCATTATGTTTCAGCTTAACAATCAGTCAAACATATGCTGCTAAATCATTTTAAATGAAAGAGTTTCCATGTTTCCATGCCAATGCCGAGGAAGACATGGAAGGACAAAATAATCTACACAGTGCTGTTTCCAAAAGAGTTGGGACACTGTGTAAAATGTAAATAAAACCTAATGCAATAATTTTTAAAAAATCTTTTAAACCTATATTTAAATGAATACATAAAGACAAGATATCAAATGTTGAAACAGGGACTTTCTTTGTTTTAAATATACACTGAAGTTGAATTTGACGCCAGCAACACACTTCAAAAAAGTTAACACAGGGTGATGTTTACCATTGTGTTGCATCATCCCTTCTTCTTATAACACTGTAAGCATTTGGGATTTAGAATTAGGATTTCAGCTGTTCAGGGCCTCCTTTGTCACGTTTTTCTTTTTATAATGCACCAGTTCTTTTCCTACAAATCCGTGCTCTTGGAATACGTGCAGAATGTGATCTGCAATTGTCTTGCTGAAGTAAGCAGGACCTTTCCTGAAAAAGACGTCATCTCAATGGGAGGAGATATTACGCCAAAACTTGTATATACTGTTAAGCATTATAGGTGCCTTCACACACTATGTGCTGACAAGACGCTGAATGCTTCCTCTACTCTTTAGCCTGGATAACATGGCATCCATGATTTCCAAGCAGAAATTTCCAATTTTGTTTCATCACTTTTTAAATGAGCTTGGGCAGGGAAAAGCCTGTATATTAGAATCATGTTTTTTTGTGTTTGTATGATAGAGTTTCAGCTTGCAATATGTGGCTATAACGACAAACTGTGTTTAGGTGCTCCTGAGCCCAGGCAGTCTTTTCCACTATAGAACCGTGTGTCTTTTTATTGCAATGCAGCCAGAAGGCCTGACGATGTTGGCCATGCCGTACTGAGTGTCCCTTTTGTACAGAAATTTTTCCTGATTCTCTCAAATTGTATTAAAACTATGTACAATAAAAGATGAAATACCCAAATTGTTTGCAATTGTCAGTTTTTGTGTCCAGCAGTCTTTTAGAGAGCCCTTATCACAAGTATTTTGAAATGTGCTGCTTGGATCACAACCATAATCAGCATTTATTTTTCAATAAATAATGACATTTCTGGATTTCAACATTTAAGATGCTGTCTTTTTCACTATTTTCAGTATAGTATTTTTCAGTATCAATAAAGGCTTCAAATTATTTGCAAAACCCATCGTTCTGTTATTTACATTTTACATAGCATAACTTTTTTGAAAAAGGGTTGTAGATTATTATTTCCATATATTCCATAGCACAGGAAGTGTAAAACATATTTAAAAATCAGTGTTGAGAGTTCTTATGAATAAAGTCAAAGTCAACTTTATTGTCAATTCTGCCATATGTACAATACATACACAGGATCGAAATATCATTCCCCCGACCCACGGTGTGCAAACAAAGACACGAATGAGTTATGATTCTGCCTTTTCAACCCCAACACCTACCCTAATACACAGTTTGCATTCATTTTTGTCAGTGTTATATTATTGCAATGAGACATTCCACTGAAGACTTTTCACAAGACATCTGCAGGTCTAGGGATGACTTTTTAATACACTATTTGAGAGCTTATTTATAAAATGGCAAACCATTTTTTTTCTTTTTTTTGCAGCTTACTGTTTATTTTTGTTTTAAAAAAATATAGTGATTCCAGACATGTATAAAAACACTTTACAAATGTAAATTATGCTAACAAAACAGAAATATATATATAGTATTTTATTGCACATATTGCTATAGCGGGAGTCAGAACCAAATAATTTACAACTTTTTAATAATTTATATTTAAAGAGAATTGTATAACTCTTTTTTTGTAGAATTAAAGAAATAGACATAAACATGTGAGCTTACTGTCTTGATAAAACTGTAGATTTATTTCAGGTATTTTAGTATCACATTTTAAAACTTATTAGACATTTAATGACATTTTTAAGTGTAGTTAAAACTTTAATTTTGCATAAATGAATTTCAGAGTTTTCAAGGACCTGTGGACACACACTATAAATTCAGTCTCCATTTTAACTGTGATATCACACAGCAAAACCTGACTTGCGCTTTAATGAACCTTATACTGGTGTGAGGAACCCGTAGTAATTTTCAAATCTCACATGAATTAATTGAAACAAATTGTTTTCTAAAGAGCTGGGGATATACATCCAGAAACGTAAAAACTATAATGTGGATTGTGCATGTGATTTGTAGTTAAGGATCTAAAACCTAGTTAATGAATGCACACTAATTCAAACATTTCCAGTGAGGAGTCGTGGTTCAGAAATGTTTATATGGAAGGAGTACTACCCAAATGGCCTTCCTTGCTGTGCTTATAAGGAGTATTGTGTATTGTACTTCACATCCATTATCACATAACAGCATGCTCAGGCTGATTATGGGCTTTCCACAACAATTTATAGCATGTTTTCAAATGGAAGCATTTCTCTACAGAGTTACACATGTTGCTAATTTAATAGCACAGCTGACATTTCAGCTACACCAATAAAGCCATTTTTTAAATATGTTTATATTGTATAAATGTACTTTAGTTAGGCCACATTCTCACCCAGTCCTTACTATGAGCAGAATTCGGGCTTGAAAATGCTGACTGGATTTTTAATCATCAGCATTCGACCCCCAGGACAAATTTAGCAGCTCCAGTTTAATGAAGTAGCTCGCTGGGGTCACCTTTACGGGAGGCACTAGGCAGAAAAAAACACATTAGTTACCATGAGTACTCACATTTCCTTGCAGAGGACTCCAATACGCTCGTTTTCGGAGCTGCTCCGCTCCTTCGACAGACTTAGCTCTTCCTGGTATTTGGAGTTCTGCTGTTTCAGAGCCTCAAGCTGAAGAGGAGCAAGATGTAATAAAGGAAAGAGGGTCAGAAAGATACAGAACAGGTAACAGCTACCACAGCTATTCAAAGTTACACCTAACCCTTATTAGGACTGGATTTATTTCTCTAGAGGAGGTGGAGTAATTTTAACATTGTGCTGGTCAGTGATTTTTGGATAATCACATCTGGAGCATTTATGCTTATTTCACTCCGGTTATAATTACAGCTGCAATTACTCAAAGTTTTTTATTTAAATCCCATCCACAATGATGTTCTTCAGTTTTAAAGTGTATGGTTTTGTTCTTCTAATTTAGACTTTTGCATTAAATTAGTCCTTTTGTCTTTTTTTTGAGGGATTTAAAGCCCTGCATTGCCAGCCATTTGTGTAGCTCTTTGGCTGCTCAAAGAGAGGAATTGTGGCAATTTAACTAACCAACCAAAAGCCAACAGCCTGGTGACAACACTATGTGTAGTTGAACAACTGACTGGTTGTAATGTCGGCTGGAACAGGAAAGGGAATCACCACCAAGAGAAGAAAGCAAGAAAAAAACCCATCAAAGAGCCAAAAGCATTAAAAACTTCAGACCATGGCAGCAGTGGACAGTTTTCGTTGTTTTTAACACTCTGTTTCACTTTAGTCCAAAAAGAAGTTGTCTATTACGACTTCATGGGCTAAGCTAAAGGACTGACAACAACACAAACATGAACAACAGTTGCCAAAAATACCAGTTGTTCCACATATTTTTGACACTGCCCCCTGGTGACAGTACACAACATATATACAATGGTCTACAAAATGGTCTACAAAGCTAATCTGAAAAGATGCTAACAGTATATAGGCTAATTTGTAAACCAATGAGATAAAAAGAAAGCCATCTTAAGCACTGTTGTTTTGTTTTTTTAGGTGGCTTTTGTTTGCATTTCGACACAATTAAAAGTATGGCTATGTATTAAAATGAGCTATTAGCAGTTGCAGTTTGTAGCGTACCCATACATGGACAGACAGCTACCACCGGATTACGGACGTACTAATGAAAATATGACGATCCTCAGGCAGCTTTTTAACAAAGTCTCCATGAACATTAACCTGTGGTGGTGATCACAGATAATGCTAGTCACAATGACTGACATACAGTAAAGGTCTGGCAGGCCAATTGCTGATGCTTTAACCCATATTGCGTACTCCCCAAACCATTTGCCATTGTTTTGCCTCCATGAAATGCCTTTTTTCAGCAGTATCTTTGTCGCCCCTTCAACTCTCTGGCACCCCTTCTGGGGAGGCTTTCGGCCTTCTTTTTTTGCTTGAACTACTAAGAAGCCCTGCAAAGAATTCATTCCCCACATTTTTCGTAATATTAGTCCTGCCCCTATGAAAGCTTCCTTTACAGCTTTTTGAAACTTGACTTATGCTACAGACTTAAAGTCAGCATCCACTGCCTTTTGTCAAATCTTGTTTTCTACATGTCCTCCAATTCTATGAACGTTGATAATAATAAATCCCCGTAGTCCAAATTTAAACAGAATGACTCTTTCTGGGCTAATGATGTTTTAAACAAAATAAACCACGACAGCAGCTATTGTCATTATCAGTGTTGAGGTCGACACTCCAAAAAGCAATGTATTAGACATTAGTTACACCACTCGTTACATTACTTGTGAATTACTCTGTAACATCGCTTGTGTGATAGCCAGTTAACAATATAAAACTAAACTTTTCATATGTCCACATAAAAGACCACAAAAGAAATCCCTATCCTAGTAAGGACAACACACAGATGATCATTCTTTTATTAGATATTTGAGTATTACTACAAAGCTGACAGCAAAGGGGGGAAACAGCCCATATAGCACTTTACATAAAATGTTGTGATGACAGTCTACTGTAAGGCAAGCTGGATAATTTTGTTACTATCCACCCATCATGCAGATACTTGCAAGACTTAAGCAGCACAAGTACTGACATAAACACTTCATTAGTAACTGTAATATGATTACTGAATTTAGTACAGTAATGTGTTATAGTACTGTGCTACAGACAAATATAATGATTACACTAACACATTACTTTTGACGATTCTTTACCCAAAGCTGGCCATTGTTAATTCATTTATTGTTTTCTTCATTTAATGACTAGCCATATAATAAAAAGATGTCAGTAAATTACCATTTTTTTCTTACCAGGAGTCAATATTCAATTTAAAATTGCATGAGACAATGAGAAGCAGGAAATAGCCACATAACAGAAGCTGGAAGCAGTGACTATCAATTTACTTGAAAACTCACTTAATCAATCATCAAATTATTTGCTGATTGATGTGACTGGCAAAGACAGTGACTACAAACAGGCACGTCTGTGGTCTGGATCCAGCAACGGACCTTTATTGCACCTCTCCCTCCCTTATTTCAATTTCACTGTTCCACACAACACAGACATACATTCAACATCATGTTCTGGATAAAGGAGTTTGCATCCAAGGAAAAACAGCAGGAAGAAAAAAGAAAATCTGGGTCATTAAGAGTGAGACCACAGGTAATATTTAAAATACACCAGCGGACCAGAGGGGCCAGGAGACAGCGGAGAGAACTGAATCCACGTGAAACTAAAAATAAAAGCCCCAGAAACATCCGTTCCCTCAACTTAACCTCAAACAAAGTTTTTGTTTCTCATTTAAGTCACACGCCAAGGGATTCCAAACACATCCGAAATCACTCCTGACGCTTCAAAGCGCTTCTCAGACACATGCAGCGCTGTGATATCAGCAGCTTTAGAACAGCACCGGTCAATAATTAATTAAGAAGTATGACTTTGAAATCAATGCCTTAGCTGAAATCTGATAAAATAAAAAAAATAACAACTGCATGGCAGCCTTCAGCAGTATGTTTCTGTTTGCACAACTGAAGTGTGATATCAACTGTGTTTTGGGTGCCTTGCAGATGAGCTTCTGACTTCTGACAATTATGAAAATGTCCAAAGTGAGAGCTAGACTACAGAGCATGCAGATTCATAAATAAAAATGAAGACACACAAACAAGCAGAATATACACAATTATCCAATAGGTCCCTGGCACAGGCAACACCAGCAAAGCAGAAGACTCATTCACCTGCTTACACTAATCAAGAGATACTACTGTATTGGCCGATGACTGCAGCACTGACCAGGTTTTCATCTTAGTTTGAATCATGCGCTTTAAAAAAACCAAACAGATGATCCTACCTGGTAGTGAGGCGAGTAGAGGTTGTTGGAGTAACCCTGATGCAGAGCAGCTATGTCCATACCTACACAGCTAACCACTGCTGGATTTCAGATATGTTCACCTGCTGTACAACAGCAGTGTTGTTACAATGCTTCCGCTCTCGCTCTGTGTATAAAATGCACACACCAACACAAGCCACTGGGCATCAATAAACCATCAGCTCTCACCCCCTGCCGTGCACGGCTGAGAGAGGGAAATGGAGAGCGTGTCGCCTGAACAGCCTGTCTCTCTCTCTCCTTCTCTCTCACAGTCGGGTTAAAGAAGCTGAGCACTTCCATTATGTAAGCCCAAATAAGCTCCTCCTCAGACTCACCCCCACCTTTCTGCAGCTCACAATCTTGCTTGCACACACCATATGCACACACACTCCTCAGAATGCTTGGCCACTCATTCATGGTGATTCTCAGAATCTCAAACAGAAGCATCAGCTGGTAACAGCAAGAATGTGTGATAAAAAACAACTAGCCACATATTCATACTGTAGTCTCCTGCACTCTGTTAGTGATGCGTTACAGCGTGTGTACTCTGACGATCCATCTGTGTGCTAATCATTACTTTCATGATCAATTAAGGTCTCTGCAGTGATGAATGAATGGAAAATTACTCAGTTCATACTTTTGTTACCTTTGAAAACAATGTTGTAGAAAGCAAATACACCTACATGTAGAATCCAATATTTATGTTTGGTTATTACTTATTAGCCTGTAAATGCTGAAACACCCCGGTTCATTTCTTACATGTTCTCTCTATATACTAACTTTAGGGATAATTACACTTTATTTCAATCTGGAGTATTTTTCTTTGTGGCCTGACCTATATATTGTTTGGTCAATCTTATTGACCCATATTGTCCTATCATAGAAATATTGATATTGTTTTATGTTGTCCAAAATGTGCCAGTATAAATCTATATTTTACAGGACATAATGCAGATAATGCTTGGGGTAATTTAGAAATGGTGTCAACATGTAGTTTATTCAGGAGATTGACTCCAACTCTATTGTTTACAATACTCTTTACAGCACTGTGTGCTGCACCCTTTCCTTTTTAACTCTAACAATCTATGCTATGTACAATCATGTGAAAAAGAAAGCACACTCTCAATCAATTCTAAGGTTTTATGTATAAGGACATAATAAAAAAACCATCTGGTCCTCAGCAGATCTTAAAAATATTTAAATATAACCTCAGATGAATAACAACACATGACATATCGTATTACACTGTCATTATTTATTTGACAAAAACTAAGACAAAATGCAGAAGCAGAGTGTTACATTTTCAAACAATCTGAAGCCCATCATTCTAAAGCAAGAAAGATTCTTCACAAGTGGAAAACATTCAAGACAGCTGCCAATCTTCCCAGGAGTGGACATCCCAGCAAATTCACCCCAAGGTCAGACTGTGCAATGCTCAGAGAAACTGCAAAAAATAAAACAAGAGCTCCATCTCAGACTCTGCAGGCCTCAGTTAGCATGTTGAAGGTTAAAGGTCATGACAGTACAATTAGAAATAAACTGAACGAGTATGACTTGTTTGGAAGGGTTTCCAGGAGAAAACTGCTTCTCTTTAAAAAGAACATGGCAGCTCGGCTTAGGTTTGCAAAGTTGCATCTGAACAAACCTCAAGGCTTCTAGAGCAATGTCCTCTGGACAGACGAGACCAAAGTGGAGATGTTTGTCCATAATGCACAGCACCATGTTTGGAGAAAACCAAAAACAGCATATCAGCACAAATACGTCAGACCAACTGTCAGCACGGTGGTGGAGGGCTGATTAATTGGACTTGTTTTGCAGCCACGGGACCATGAACTCCTGTGAGGCCATCTATCTGACAACTAAAGCTTGGCCCAAACTGGGTCATGCAGCAGGACAATGATCCCAAGCAAAGCAGCAAATCTACAATAGAATGGCTGAAAAAGAAAAGAATCAAGGTGCTGCAATGGACCAGTCAAAGTCCAGACCTCAACCTGACTGAAATGCTGTGGTGGGACCTTCAGAGAGCTGTGCA
>VUQI01001597.1:22909-48709 GCA_015106735.1 Paratilapia polleni | reverse complement strand
AGGGTAAGGGGGGGGGGGGGGGGGGGGGTGGGGGGGTGGGGGTGTGTGGGTGGGGGGGGGGGGGGGGGGGGGGGCATGGTTCAGTGGATTGAGGGATGGCTGGGATACAGATCGACTCCCATTAAGTATTCCACCATGGGGTCACAGCAGTTACAGCTCCTCCACAGAGGCAGAGATTTCCATTTTGTCACATCCCAGGATTCATACCTGCAGCTTTAGTGCAGTCACAGCCCTGCTACAGCGAAGGGATGTGCAATTTTATCTTGAAGGGCTGCTGGTTGTAAAATATAAGCAGCAGTTTATGGTGCAAGTTTGTCACCCGATAACTCCATGGTCCGACTCTGAAATGCTCCAATAATCCGATTGTGCTTTGTGCTGATGCTTTAATCAATGTCTCTTATTTGAATGGTGAGCTCGTTTTGTGCTTTGATGATATAAAACTTATATAAACCACTATTTTTTTGCTGTAGCTGAATAGGCCCAACTATGCATGGTTTCCTCCAGTGACCCTGATTCTCTCCAAAGATTAGATCGTCACTCTGTTAGGGGAGTTATCAGCCTCGGCCAGCCCAGATAACCAGCAAGGACAGAAAAGAAACATATGAGTAAGAGTAGAAAAAGATACCGCCGGTGCATGTAGTGGAGTAATAGGAAAAACAGGGCTGTGTGCCCGTTTGTGCAAGTGTGTAGCGGTGTGTTTCTGTTGTTCACATCAAACAATGGGAGGGAGGTGTTCCTTGGCTCCCTGTTAGTGTTTGAAAAATGACATGAATGGACACCTTTTGAAACAGTGGCACCTCTCTCTTTGTGGGAAAGGAAGGAAGGCAGGGTGTAATATTGGCGAAGCAAAAGAAGATGAGTCATGTCATCTTTAATGAAAGCACTCGCAGCATCTGTGTGGAGTTGTGGTTGGCACCATCAGCACATTGTTATCTCCCTCTGTTCCCTGGCTAAGAGGCAGCAGCAGACCTCCCAAGCTGCAGTGTGGCAAAGCCACACTAGAGGCCATTAAAGACAGAAGGCAGCACCTGGAAAATAGGGGAATGCTTGGAAGACAGAGGTAGGGAACGGGGCAAGAAGCCATACAATAAATGGAAGAGAGAGTGTCTCATTAATGCTCAGAGCGGGTATTACAGGTTAGTCATCGTCATTTGGTTGCCTAGTGGAGAGTAGGGGAGGAGGGAAGCAGTGGCTGGATGGCTCAAAGTGTTTTTTTAATTAGACCTCCACATGATAGGAGTGAACCTCCCAACCTTCCAGGTCAGAATTTAAATCTTAAAAAAATAAAAGTACAAAAATTTATTTCTCTTTGTTCATGACCACACCTGGTCTTTTCATGGGGTAAAATGATGTTTTGAACTAGGTCTGTATATTTTGCAACAGGGCAAATATAAAAGGCCACAAATGTCAGAAAATGACAGAATGCCTGATCTTCGCTGTCTGGGCTTACTAAAAGGCCACAGCCACATATTTTTTAGTTTTAATCTCCACCAGTAGAAGCATTGGAATAGCCAGTAATAAATTAAGGGTGTTGTAATAGTGCCCCCTAGTGGATATGTGGAATTGTTAATTTCGCCTCACTTAGAAACTGAGCAAGCCACACTAAAGCTTCACTTATCATATATATCATGACAAAATATTCTTTTCAAATGCAAAAGTACTTTCTGGTGGTCAAAACAGATATCATGGTATGAGTCAAAACACAAATGTTGTCAAATTTTAACCTTCACTGATCAAGGGGTAGACAATAGCAGCCTTAACAGGAGGCCCAAATGTTTTGAATGGATCCTTTCAGCTACACTTCACAAAGCAACAAAACCTTTCAAATGCCAATCTCAACACAATGCCTGTCAGTTTAACATGCACCTGACTGTAATTATGCAAATTTAAAGTAATTAGTCAAACAACCTGTAGCCCTAATGAGTTTTTGCAAAAGAGTACAAGCTAATTTCGGATAATGAGTCTGACTCTGTGAACTAAGATGGAACCTGAGCTTCTTTTTTTTAAGGGATTCCCGTAACCAGCCACAGCCAGGCTCAGACCTCTTTCCATACAAATGCCATACAAATCAAACATAAGTCTGAAAAAATATCTTTAGCCTTTTTTACTACCTGCCACAAACATGCCTTGGTGCTACTATTTTGGCTCAGGTCACCTGTTGACCTGACAGGAAAGTGTCAGGGGAGAGCACACATGTCAGCTGCAGGTGGAGACTCTCAGCACTGGGCAATGCTGGTGCACTGGACCCTAGGGTGACACAGCACTGAGTGACTGCAGGTAAGGGGACTTGTCTTTGCACCTTTTTCATGTTTTGTAGCATTTTTTGGTTGTATTTTATGTGTTTTATTGTAGATAGCTGATGGGTTACAAGCATTATACATTGCTTGATTACCCTGTGATTTTCAGTACCTTGTATTTCCCATAACAGTGAAATTTTACAGTAGGTGTAAAACAAAGCAGCAGTGGGCTTGCAGAGTCACAGCTACAACAGTTCTTTTTTTAATACTTTCCTTGACATTCTTGCCTTTCCTAGATGTAGCTGGTGTCTGGATAGGCTGCCTGAGTTTTCATGATTGTTGTGTGTGACACAGGTAAACAGGATACTTGCTTCTTTTGTTCACTGCACACATTTGGACTGAATATGAACTGTATGTCCGGGAATATTTTATTTTATTCTCTTGGCAGTGTCAGTCAGTTCTTCCCTGATCTCTTTTCAGTTAAGCAGTTAACTTAGGCAGCAGTCTGGAGGTTTCCTAACCCTCGGAAGATGTACGGCCTGTATTTGGAAGCAGTGAACGATTACATTAATGAATCCTACGGCGAGGATGTGTGGAGACTGATTGAGAACCGAGCAGAGATACCCCACCTCAAGTTTGTCAGACATCAGATGTACAAGTATGTTTTTGGTTTTCTTGGCCCAGTACACTATGATGACTACTAATTTTTTTAGGCTAAATCTGAACAATTTCTTGGATTTCAGTACTTAAACAGAAACAATCAAATTCTTGGGAAAAGACTGAGACACATATTGAGAACAGTCATAGTACACGATAAGCGGTCTCATAGTGCTTGTCCACATGCACAGTTCAAGTGCAGCACCCTGAAGTCATAGGAAAAAAATGGATTCAACTTTTAAGACTGCATACAGTTAACTTGGACAATGTGCTATCCAGCCTAATGTAATATAACTCAGGATGGTTGCAATAATTACTATAACAATTCAATTCAATTTTATTTATATAGCACCAAATTACAACAGTCGCCTCAAGGCGCTTTGTATTTTAGGGTAAAGACCCTACAATACTGTATACAATATACAATAACATTATATATTATACACCGATCAGGCATAACATTATGACCACCTGCCTAATATTGTGTTGGTCCCCCTTTTGCTGACCATATGCAACAAACTGCGATGCACTGTGTATTCTGACACCTTCCTATCAGAACCAGCAATAACTTCTTCGACAATCTAAGCTGCAGTAGCTCGTCTGTTGAATCGGACCACACAGGCCAGCCTTCGCTCCCCACGTGCATCAATTAACCTTGGCCGCCCATGACTCTGTCGCCGGTTCACCACTGTTCCTTCCTTGGACCACTTTTGATAGATACTGACCACTGCAGACTGGGAACATCCCACAAGAGCTGCAGTTTTGGAGACGCTCTGACCCAGTCGTCTAGCCATCACAATTTGGCCCTTGTCAGACTCACAAATCCTTACACTTGCCCATTTTTCCTGCTTCTAACACATCAACTTTGAGGACAAAACATTCACTTGCTCCCTAATATATCCCACCCACTAACAGGTGCCATGATCAAGAGATAATCAGTGTTATTCACTTCACCTGTCAGTGGTCATAATGTTATGCCTGATCCGTGTACAAGCTTGTTTTTTTCCCACATATTAATTTTATGATTTAGACACTTAAGGCCAGATTTACTAAACGGGGCAAAATAGTGTGTGAGCGCAATCCCCAAATAGCGTTGATAGGTGTGGTTAGTTTTACGGGTGATTTTCAAAAGTTGTGCTGTTTTCTGAACACAGGCGCAGTCAGTTCATTTCAATATGACATGCTCAATCTGCCATAAGTCGCGCAATTTAGCACAAAAAATACTAAAACATGCTTTTTTTTGGCGTTAAATATCGGCGCAATTAGCAGTAAATTGCGTGTTGCAAACGTTAGTAAATCAGTTTGTGTGCTTTATTTAAATATTCTTCTCCTTATATTTTGCACCTTGAGAAAGGAACTCCCAGAAATGCACAAGCAAGAGGGTCAGTCACAAAAATCTCTGAGTTCCCACCTCTTACACGCAATCTTGTCACTGTGCTCCCTTTGTAAATAGTGACAGTACTTCTTTTTTTTTATGCCAAAACCCACTTTGCACTGGTGTAACACGTTAGTAAATTTGGCCCTTAATGTGTTCACCCCTACATTTGATTTTGGTTGACTGAAATTATAATTTTAGCTATTATCAATGAAGCTTCAACATTTTACTGACCATGTCTACACTCCACAAGCCAATTTAAACCTCAAAGAACTGAAATAATGCAAAAATTAAAAAAAGGACATTCCCTCTTCTATACAGTGACAACTTGATCCTGCGGTTGGCAAAGGCAGCAGGTGAGGTTCTGGGAAAGACCCATGATGAGCTCATGTATGCCTTTGGAGTTTATATGGTGAAGAGGATTGGAAACTATGGATATGAACGGATCCTGAAGGTAATATAGGAAAAAACTCCCCTGTATATACAGTAGCTTATATAGCAACAGTCGGGTTGAATTGTGATATTCAACCCCACTGTGCACTGTGCAGAAACAGCACTGTCTACAAACTACAAAGTTCTGTGACAACATGAAAAACACCTTTAAATATTATTAATATTATTTAACTACAATTCTGGTTTGCTGCTTAAATATCTCTGTGCACCATCTTCTCCAGGTTTTGGGACGAAATGTGCGGGACTTCATCAATGAGCTGGACAACCTGCACGAGTACTTCCGCTTCTCTTTCCCCAAGGTGCAGCCACCAAGCTTCTGTGTGGAGGAGGAATGTGAGACGAGCCTCACGCTGCACTACCGCAGCACCCGCAAGGGCTTCACCCAGTTTGTCAAAGGTAACAAGAAGCATGATGAGGTAAACAGCCGGTGTACAAAATGGTTTACCAGAACAACAGGAAATTGGTTTGACATCAAACCCTAGACCTATCTGTAATGCAGCGTTTACATCTCTCTCATGTTTGTCTGAGTTTCTGTCTGTTGCATGCTGGAAGAGGGTCTAGCCTCATGGGTCTCAGTGTGATTAAGCAAGAAGAAAAAGAATGGCTTCAGAGAACAGAGAAGAATAGAATAGAATAGAATAAACTGTTGTGAAGTAGAATTACTGTCAATTTTGGCCAGATTAAGAAACGTGTGTTATTTCTGAGGACAGCAGTCAGACACAACATATACAAAATTTCATTGAAACTAAGGAGAAAAAAGGAAAAAATAACCTTCTATCCAGAATGATCTGGTTCATTAGCTGTTGAGAAAGAAAAAGTTAATCTATCCAGTCCTTGATTTAAAACAAAACATAAACTTACTTAACCCTACAGTCAGATCATAAATTAAGTTTACACAAGCCTATTCTGACCCAATCTCCTGTACACATACATGACCAGTGTGTGTTTGTGTGATTCCTGCAGGGCAGCTCTCCCAAGTGGGACGACAATTCTACAATACAGATATTGAAGTGGAAATCCTGTCTAAGGAGGAAACCGAGAAAATGACATATGTGGTAGGTACTCAGACTGTGATCAAGTACCAGTCCAGCTATTGAATGCCTGACCTTGACCCTATGTCAGTTCAATCAGCATGGAAAAGATACCATCATCTTCAATGAGACACCAGGCAGCATTCTTGTTTGCACTCAGATAGCAAGTGGTTATTGGATGGAGATAAGTGTTTATTGGGATGGGACTCTGGGTAAAGACAGAATTTACAGCATAACAAATATGAATTATGCAACCTAGTGTACCTGTATCATACTGTCTAACATACAATTCTGGCTGCAGTTACATGCATACATTTTTTCCATTCTGAC
Source organism: Paratilapia polleni (assembly GCA_015106735.1). Lineage (NCBI taxonomy): Eukaryota > Metazoa > Chordata > Actinopteri > Cichliformes > Cichlidae > Paratilapia > Paratilapia polleni. Next base: position 42,626 of record VUQI01001597.1, on the reverse strand, counting down.
TGAAGATTTCAGGTCACATGAAATGGTTTACATGAAATGGGACTTAATATGGTTTGGTGTTTACATACCACAGATGCATTTAATTGGAAACATTGTAATTGGAAAAACTGTAACAAGTTTTGAATATGTATTTTTCTTCCGCAGCAACTAGCTTATGTTTTGTGCTTGATGAGCTCTCTGAAAATAAATATCTATCTCACAGATCTCGTTATTGCATTGCTCTTAATTTCTTAAGAGTATGTCACTATGTCCTCTCTCCAGAGGATTAGTTCACCTTGGAAGCTGACATTTTTTGGAAAGAGCAAAAATGTACCTGCGCATTTACTGCAAAGATGGATGGTTGAATCACTGGTATTATACATTTGTTCCACCGATCAGTTTATGAAATGGTTTAACTGAGCCTTTTGAAACTGAAATTTCAATCCATTTGGGCCTGTTAATTCTGATTGAGGTATTTATATTGAGAATTTTTATTCCATTTGGGCTTTCAAATCTACATGAACCAGAATATTAGACTCTATGTAAACACAGCCAATGTCACCCCTGTTGTTCTAGAGCTGTTCCTCAAGTTTCTGAAATAGCAATCTAGCACTTTATAATCCAAATCACAGTACTTGCTCTACTGTGAAGAAACAAAATCTTAATATGTTACACTTAAGATTTTGTGATACTTCTTAATGACTTCAAAAGATATAAATAATGCTACTAACAATCGTTTTCTAATAAAATATATAAAGCGTTATACTAAATGCCATAACAAACATTACTATACCCATTCCAGGTATATAAGATGAACTTTGACAACGCTGCCTTCAAGCACCGCATGCCCCAGCAGAAGACAGCTCCAAGTTATGAAAAGCTGCCAATGAAGCGAGGTATCTTCTTTGACATGTTTCCTTTCAGTGTCATCTTCCGGCGTGACATGACCATGTACCGCATTGGTGACGGCCTCAAAGAGGTCTTCTCCGATCTCCAAGGCAAGAAGGTCAATGAAGAGTTCACTCTGGTCAGACCAATGCTGGAGTTCAGCTGGGATAATGTGAGTTTGGCAGGAGTTGTCCAATTATTTGTCATAATTCTAAATTAAATTCAATCAACACCTTTCTGATTATTCTGTCATCACTATTCAATACCACAAAAATCTATCTTCTTACTTGATTCAGATCTACACCCATCTGAACAATGTGTTTGAGCTTTTGTCTAAAGCTGTGGTGGAAAGCAAGCAGAAGGTTAACATCCCAAAACTCAGCAAAGAGGAACCAGAGGAAAAGGAGGAGAGTGAAAAAGCAAAAAGAGAAGAGGAAAGGGGTACCCTTCATTCCATGTCAATCTTTATCTATTTATTTATTTATTTCCAGGCTCAAATCCATACTGTATTAAAAGATTTCTAATAAATACGATCACAAAAATAAAAATTTCCATCAAGTTTGAAGATCTGAAAATAACTATATATATATATATATATATATATATATATATATATATATATATATATGCAATATATACACACATCCATCCATCCATCCAGGTAGAAAATAATATCCAACCAATTAAACAGCCAAAGCACTTACGTTCATTTAATGACAAATGTAACTGCACTGCAGACTTAAATATTGAATGCATACAAAGAAATAAACTTTCAATAAAAAGAAGAAACATGCAAACCAAGCAAACCCAGTATAGCCTGAGTAATATGTTTCAACTATTCCTCACTAGAATAAAAGGGGATTAGGGGAAATTAAATAAGGAAATTAATCTGAAGCACAATGCTTATTTGTATAATTATTTCAAGAGGATATTCCCTTTATTCTATCCTCTTGTTGGCCAGTGCTAATCGGCTCTTGCCCAAATATGTGATTTGAATTTGCACCTTGACACATTTATGCCCTTGTTAATTTTTCATGGTTAACTTGTCCTGGTTTGTTTGGTCACCTATCCTCTCAATGCTTCTGTTTCTCACCCTCCATCAGAGCCAAAGGCAGTGGAGGAAATGAAGGGTACAGACCAAGAATACAGCAGTGCTCTCACTCAGTACAACAGCTCTGCCAACTCCGGAGGCGAGGACATTGAATTGTTGGCATTCCAGACTGTCACTGGTCAGGACGTTTTACCCTTTCACGTTTTCACACAGTCTTTGTCAAGCCTTGGAAGGAAAAAATAAACAGCATATCCTACATTTCTATCTTGTGACCATTTTTGATTCATGTATTATTTTACATTTCCCATTTTTACAATTAGCAGGAGTGTGAATAACTAGCTGTTTTAGGAAAACCAATCTATTACTGCCTCTCATTAATTATCTTAATAAAAAAGTCTAATTAAACTTTAATAACACACACTTTATAATTAAGTCACAATTCTAGTAAACTCTCCCCCATGATCCTCAGGAAAGTGTAGTGAGACCATCTTTGAGGACATGCGGGAGCCTCCTAAGAAGCCTCTACACCTGAAGGGCCAGATGAAGTATGTCCCCCAGTGGGACTCTCTCATCTTCCTAGGGACACCCATGTAAGACCAAGGCATACTGTGACAATACTGACTTAGGACTAGAAGTCTAGGCATGTCCACTCTTAATAATAGAGACCAAGCGACAAGATAGACTGGGTATATTCAGTCTAACCATGTCTGATTGGCCATAAGTATCATGTCAGTCTGTGTCTTAATGCATCTAATCCTCCAGCTGTTTCAGATATTTTGAGCAGGCATATTTCTTTTATTTCTTCGCAGTGAAAGGTTGTAAGGTTTTATTAATATCAGCTTAACTGAAAAAAAAGTAGTAATCAGAATTGAACAGAAAATGCACCATTTCTGTTGTGTAACAGGGGGAAAAACAGAACTTCCACATTTTACCCTGGTGTGCTGACATCTTATGTATTCCACACGAAATGTTGTGATTCTTAATCACTGCCTCATTTCCTCTCCTTATTCTTATAGTATAGAGACTGTGGAGGACATGATAAAAATGGGTGTTTATGTGAACGATCTGAACCTGCACGATTCTAGCAGAGAGCTGATTTTGGCCGGGACACAGCAATCAGCTGAGCTGCAGCTAGCCCTCGATCAGGTGAAGAAAATGCCCTGAATGCTCAGACCTTATAGAGAGAGCATTATGCCAACAGAGCTGACTTCAACAGTGAGAACCCAACTCAGCATTGTGATGGCAGTTTGAGCTAGTTCATATAACCTTATAAAATGTACTGTCATAAGACTTGTATGACTTAAAGCATCAGTGATTTTGTAGAATAATGCACAAGTGCACAAAAAATAAGAACTGCCAGTTCTCCATAAAGCAACCTGACCAAGTGAACCCAGGTGAAAGCTCTGCTACCCTATTGATTTCACCCATTAAATCCACTTCAGTCATGCAGGAAAGATGTGGATTAAGAGGATTAGAAAATGCAAAGAGGGATTTTTGAGCTTTAAAAGAGGTGAGACTGTAACTGTAGACTCTTGTGTCCCATTTCTCATCCTGTAGGAGCAACAAAAATACGCTCAGCTGCAGGAAATTATCAAGAAGCTGGACGAGGAGAAGAAGAGAGGAGATTCGTTGCTGTACGCCATGATCCCTAAAGCTGTGGCTGACCGCCTCAGAAAGGGAATCACTGCTCTGGAGACATGCCAGGTACAAGAGACTGCTTTTTGTGAACAAGGGTAGCAGTACTCCCAATATATAAAAACACTATGTTCTGAAAAATGGCTAAGTGGTAAATTGAGGTCACAGACTTTTTTGTTCTTTTAAAGGCCTGCTGTTCTAGTCATTAAGAAATTATGAACAAAGCACCCAAGTCACGCACAGTGACAGCACATCTTGCATCTTAAGTAACTTTTATTCACCCACACAAGAACTCAGATGTCAGCCACACAACAGTGGCTGTAGGTTGACCACGAACACCTTATGAAATAAACACACATTTTCCTGGCAAGTGTAACAGTGTGAGGTTGTCATAATTTGAAATGTCTTTGTGCCCCAGGTCTTCCCAGATGTGACCATCCTGTTCAGCGACGTGGTCAAGTTTAATGAGATCTGCATCCACATTACCCCCATGCAGGTGGTGGACATGCTCAATGAGATCTACATCGTCTTTGACACACTCAGCGAGAAACACAACGTCTACAAAGTGAGTCCAAGAAAGCAATACACACAACGGTATCTGCATATTACTTCTTCCAGTGACCAGTTTATCTGACATATGCAGTTTTTAGGATCTGTCTGAAGGCTATTTTGACATTTCAGATAAGAAAAATACATTTTAGCTCATTTATTTCATAAGAAAGATAAATAGGAAAGAAGAAAACAGATCTAGAGTTGCAAACAGACAAAAATTTATTTATTTGCAGAACATATATGTATTTTGCAAGTTAAACAGTGTGCGAGAGTCAGTTGGCAATGCTTAATATTTGTGGAATATAAAAGGATAATTCATGATTGTTACATTTGGCCTTTTTCCTGTTCAGCATACCATTTTGTTTCCTGATTTTTGTCAAGATGGAAAAATTCCATCCATCTCTCCAAACTGGAGCCTATCCCAGCTGTCAGGAGAAGGTGGAAAGATTTCTTTAGAAAAATGTAAAACAAAATTTAATGACCTAAATAACACTTAAATGAATAATTGTTAAAAAAAATATATATAAAAATTTAATGACTTTTACACTCAGTTATATACAAAGGTTTTGTTTATGAAGGATATCGTAGTTTAAAAAACACATTTAAAAAAACATTCTGGAATGTGTTATCCAAGAGAAAAGGTTAGATTTGCACTTTTAATTTCCACTTTCTGTATAGGTGGAAACAATCCGCGATGCCTACATGGTGGTTGCAGGTGTGCCCAACAAGACCACCTTTCACGCACACCATATCTGTGATATGGCCCTGGACATGCTGAGCTCCATCGACCACCTTAAAGATCCGTCTACCGGGGATAACATCCAGATCAGAGTTGGTGAGACTGTAAAACAGTCTGGAGCTTTAGTGGCTTCGATGTTGTAAGGCACCCAGATTATTTGGATGTGTGAGGTTTACCTACTGCTGTTCATATGGAGGTCATGGTTTATAATCAACCCACACTTCTGGAAAGGAGTCAGTGGCTTGATCCTTGTACTTCAAACAGCTTAGGTTTTGGCTTTTTATCTACTCAACTACCCAGCCATCTTTAAGCAACGGTCCAAAAAATATGATTTTGAGTTACTGAGGTATAACAGAAGGATTTTTCTTCAGAGGACCCAGATAAAAGTACGCAGATGGCCACCATCACGAGGGGTTGCCATTTTGACGTCATCCCTGACCACTGACTTCACTGGGTTTAAGGAAGTATAAAAATACTATTATAGTTTATGACCTGAGACCATGAGGCAGCTAGAGCTGAAGCTGTGAAAACTGAATGCTTCGGTTTAAAGGAACATTAAACAATGCATGACTAATATACCATACTACTTGCAAAACAACAGCTGTTTTATGTCTTCTCCTTCTGTAACAAAATAAAAATAAGTCATAATGTTGCACTGGAGTCTGATATGCACACAAAGTAAGAAGTTAAAATACTGTACTAAACTATCCATTTACTCTGTAAATGGCGTATTCTGATCAGTGTTTTGGGAAGCCTATCCCAGCATGCACTCAATGACATTACTGTAGATCATTATAGGCTCAGATTTGCTATTCTAGATGTTAAAAACCTGAAGAAAACATTGCTATCCTAAAGACTTTGTTTTTCAAATGGAAGAAAATTTCCAGGCTGGAAAGGAAAGGTTTATTAATTACTATCAAAAAACAAATGTATCACTAATGGACAAATGCTACATCATGGTTAAGTTAAATGGCCATAACAGCAACCATTTTACAGAATTACAGTACCTTCAAAGAAAGAATTAGTGAATTATTTATTAATTATGTGAATTAATTCCTTAAACTGTGGGTGCAAACTACAAAAATTAATGTAAAACGCTTTTTATGTTTCAGCAATAACTGCACTAAAACATGGATTTGGGTATTTATGGGTGTATCCGTTCATGTTTGGTTCTGTTAAATTTTTTCCACTCTAAGGTATTCATTCAGGTATGGTGGTGGCTGGTGTTGTGGGTCTGAAGATGCCTCGCTACTGTCTGTTTGGCGACACTGTTAACACTGCCTCAAGGATGGAGAGCAATGGAGTGGTGACTACAATAACTTTGATAATAACCTACTACCCTGAAAAATGTGCTAAATAACCAACAGCAAAAATATAAATAATTGCAATAACATTCTTGACTTCCTGAAGTTAAATGTGTAGATTAGAATAGAAACCCATTTTCTGTGTAATGATGCCACTGTGCATGTTGCCTTTTAGTTGATGCAACACGCTATTCACTTCATTTCCTTTCAATTACTTACAGTAATAGAAGTTGATGTCATGTTGTGTAGAAAATCTGCTCTTTTATGAAAAGAAAATAAATTAAAAAGGAAGCACTTTGTGCAGGCATAATTTCCGTGCTATACATTCCCACAAGGCAAGAAAAAGAACTGTTATTTAAGAGTCCAGTAAACTGAAAAGACTTCAGGACAAATGGGTCTTGTATCTCAATAGATAGCTTTAGCTTAGTTTTGTGTTTGTGTGTCTGTCTGAGCAGGGCATGCAGATCCACATCAGTCAGACCACCAAAGACCACCTGGAGCATGAGCCCTATATCATTGAGGAGAGGGGCAAAATCTTTGTAAAGGTGAGGGGAAGCCAAACATACATATCGTTTGCTATCCATCATAGTTTGGATAAAAATAGCTTTCTTATCCACCATCCAAGCATTGAGATGAAAATTCTGACACCAAATTTACATGTCTGGTTGTGTCTGATGTTGTTGTGGCTGTAGTTGTAAGCACTTTATTTTAAGATGAGGTGGAAAATTCTGGGCAAATTTGCTGTTGTGTATTAACAAAAAAAAAATACACCTTATTTTAGGTCAACTCTGACATATTACATGGGACATTCATCCCAAAATGTATACAAATGTATATTTATTTTATTTTATTTTAAATCAAAATAACAGATCTTCCACATTCCACATTAGGGTAAAGGCTACATGAAAACCTACTGGCTCAAAGGCAAGAAGGATCTATCATTCAAGACCCCAGCAGAGCTGCGCTACAGCAGTGAACAGAAAGACTCTGAGGACAAGAGCTCTAATGGGTGAGTAGAGAAAAGTAGAGCAGTCAGCACCAAATCACTTATCTTCTTCACACAGTGTGGACTCAGGATGCCCCCTGTTGATTCAGCCAGAGTTGTGCTCATTGCCCCCTGCAGCATCAAGACAGAAAGCAAACTGGAAAGCTGTTTAAGGTGTTTTTGTTTATTTGAAGGTGTAATGCTGCCTACCAAGAACACAACTTACACTCACATTGGGCATTGCAGCCCACTGGCTTATTAAAACAATGCAAAAATAGAGAAAAAATCTAGCAAGACAACATTGTAGAAAAAACAAAGGAAAAGATGCAACAACTTTAGTAGTTTTTGCTCAGTGCTGCTTCTCTTGTTTCAAGATTTTTCTTGAAAATAAGCAACAGTATCTTGAAACAAGACAGGGCATTGCAAATAAGTATACTAGAAACATATATATGTTACTTTTGTGGGAAATTACTTCATTGTAATGAAATAATGTCCTATCTGAATCACTGTGAATCCAACTAATGTGTAACTGCACTAGCTCCACAAGCACCAATGCTAAACGCATGGCCTCTAACCTGCACATCACTGGCAATGAGGAGCAAGCAGAAGGGAAACCAAGCCCAAGCGACCTTCCCCATGACACCCTGCCCACACCAGAGGCTGCTAATGAGCCCCCTACCACTTCAACCAAGTGTCAGGAGAAGGAGAAAGTCAAAAAGACTAAGAACAACAAGGGGGGAAAGTTGGATGTTCCCCAAGGAAACACAATGTCAGAGTCTTCGTCCCCTGCTGACGGGCTGGAGAACCCCGGTCCTTTACTTAACAACAAGAGAAACAGCTTCAGACAGCAGTATGCCAACCTGCCCCTGCGCAGTGCTGCCTGCTGCATCCTATGAGCAATGTTGCAGTGTGATTATTAAAATAAATAAATATGATATCTATACAGTTATATGAGGGACAAAACAAAACAAGTTACTAATGAATAGAATTGGAAAAAATTTCAAAAGCTTGTCAAGAGCTTTGAGACATAATGAAGAGCAATACTACAATTTTTCCCACTATAGTAGTATTAAGGTTAAGTTTGTGCAACATTTATTGCTCCAAGTGAATGGAAATTGGGTACAATGGCTGCTTAAAAATATAAACTGAAACTGCATTTATGTTTTGTTGTTTATATATATATATATATATATATATGTGTGTGTGTGTGTGTATGTATCAAATAGAGAAAATCTGTGTTGTTCCTTTGTTTCATTGACTTCACACATCAGAGCATTTGCTTGTTTTTTCATAAGCTCAACTATGTCACCATTCTAATTAATGAGAATTTGCAGGTTTCACAACATGCCTCTGTTATGTGAACTGTTTTTTTGTTGTTGTTAAAAAAGAGGAAGTGCAATTTCCTCTACATACAAGAACAGCAGATACACACAGAAACAGAGAACCTAAAAACTGTACTACAGGTAATAACTGACATGAGAATGACTTTATCTCTACTGTTCTTGTGTTCCTGTATTATATCTCAATAAATCATTTATGAAGTCACTGCTAATATTATATTGAGAACAATTTCCACTAATTCACTAAGAGCAGATACAATCTGAAGTCGTTTTTTAATCTTGTTTTAACTAAGAGGATGGAAAAATTTGGTAGACTTTCTATTTCCTGTATGTAGCTGCATTTATTTATTTTTAAAAAATGTATGTACAACCTCAAACAATTATGTTTTCAGTTTTGGAAACCGATAATGACACCTAATTGATGGTTTCATAAAACACTGACCTATTAGTTACATATTACAGAAATGAACAAAACTCATGTGCTCCTGACTTGGGACTAATGTGAACTCTTAATCCTGATTTCTAAGTATCAAAACAGGGTGACCTAATTTACACAGGCATAAATTCCTAATAATAGGCCATTTTCTGGAATTAATTATGTCACTTGATACAATTTATATGAGAAAATAGGAATTTCATCAAAAGTTCTCCATGAACCCCAGTAAATATTCATTCATGACTGGTTCATTATTAGAAAGTTTACCTATAATATTCAACTGCCCTTAGACAAAGTTTACACTTAAGCATGCCAGCTGACCTCCTGTGGATGTATAAAAGTTTATCTGAGTTACAGTACAAAGTATTTAACTGGCAATAATAAGCTGCTGGTGTAGCAATAGAACATTATTTTTTTCCCCAAAACTTAGGAAATGATTCTGAAATTGTAAAGCCATAACAAATATGTTACCAAAAAAGTACAAGACTGCAAAAAGGATAATGGTAAATAACCATTGTTCTGGTGTCACCTGTAGACAGATGACATTCATTTTAACAGCCACTAGGAGGTGATGCACTAGCCACACATCAATAAATAAATGAATTAGGGACTGTGACCAAGTTACTTTTTGGATCTCTGAGGTTCTTTACATCTAAAACAAACTGAGATGTAAGGGTTTTAAAAACTGAATCTTTGTTAGCTTCACACAGACCATATTAAGTCTCTAGCTTCACCTGAATCAGCATCTGTTCACTTTATAACACAAAGCCAGCATGAGCACAGAAAGCGCGTAAGCTCACCAAATCCTCCATCCAATTCAGGCTCCAAATCTTCAGGTGTAATTTTCTAACCTCAGTGGTTATTCCTGTCTTAGTCATCTGGTGAGAACACACTGCCATTATGTGAGTGTCTGTATGTGTGTGTTTGTGCAAGGTCGAAGGCTTTGAAGGTCCCTGTGATCTTTTAATGAAACATAAGAGACATAATTTAAGATGCTTTCATTATCTCATAACCAAAAGAGGCAAGTGCGTAAGATGTGTACAGTATGAAGGTGAGACCGGTAAAAACCCATCTCAGGGCGTGTGCACTCCTTCACACAAACACACTCGCCCATATGCACAAACATATGCAAGCGTGTAAACTCTCACTCATTCAGCTGAGTACTCCCTGCTGATGTTTCCTTGTGAGATGTCATTATATGATAAAGAGGAAGCCATCAGGAAACCGCTTAAGCACTACTTCCTGTCTGTTGCCACGGCGACAGACCCCATTCTGCAATTGCAGAAAGGTTTACCACGACTTTACTCAAGTTAATTTCTTGCAGAAGGGCAGAGTAGGAGGCAAAACAAAGAGGCAGGTGTGCTCAATCGGATACTGGTGGGCCGTATCCTGTCCAGGCACTCCTTTTAGTCCAGCTGGGTCTCAGTGTGACCTGTACCCCCAACATCTGACAACAATTAACATTTGCAACTGTTTAGTGGACATGTCTTTTTGAATGGCCCAGGCCTAAGCCAACAGCCCTTCAGCACAGCTGGTTGCCATTCAGAAAAATATATAAACACACAGCTCTAGAAGCAGAATTCTAGAGCTGTGATGTGAATTCCACTGAATTCACATCACACTAGCAGACATTTGCTGTAACTGCTGATACTCACTGAGACTCTGATATCTATTTACATGGTACTGATTTAGATATGACTTTCAGTTTTATGGCTATTGGCTCAAACACAAATTCATTCATAAGAATGATACTTTTGGACTTTAGTTTTTATTGTAATCTGACAACAATGAATAATGGGGATTACTTTATGAAGTCTATGTTTAACAATGGAAAATATTTCAGGGACACTGTGTGCTAAATTACTGTGTAATTATGATGTCACTGTACAGATTTAGCCAATATGTCATTTCAACATAAAAAAAAGGACCTGTGTTTAAAAACTGATGAATTGTCAGATCAAATCAAATGCTTCGAGACACAAAAATATTACAACTTAATTGTTAAACAAAAAAGGCATGTATAGACAGACTTTCCAGCAACTGAAAGAAAGATCTATATAAAGTTTTTTTTATTTATTTATTTATTTAATTTAACATGTTGGTATCTGTTTGTGCATGAGCTTTAAACGTAAAGCTGTATTACAGTTAGTGAGCTATGACTGTATGTATGTGTCAGACACACTTCTGGCTACTCATTGTTTTGATTCTACCTTCCAAAAAAAGGAGACATGTGGGCAGGGACATGGCGCACAGCAGCACTGACAGGAGGCACATTCCAGCGAAGGTGAACACAAAAAAAAGGGTTAAGCCTCTCCCCTTTCAACTGGCTGCATCACTGGATTATTCGTAAATTCTTTCTGGGTTTTTCACTCGTCAGAACAAGCAGAGGCACAACATCAGCAATACAGAGAAGAACAGGAGAGAGACAGGCAGATTCAGAGTGCCAAATTGTGAAGAGCGGGGGTAAGAGAGAAATACAGTGGTTTTGAAGAGTTTGAATTTGAATTTCAGAGGGAAACACAAGATAGTGTGTAGAGAGAGAGAGGCAGAGAGAGAGAGAGAGACAGAGAGAGAGAGAGAGAGAGAAAGAGAGACAGAGAGAGAGACATACACACACACTGAGGGGTGTGTCATAGCAATTTAGTTCCTCAAGGAAGTACAACTCAACATTATCTTAAGAAAGGGTGGCAAGCACTGACAGAAGCGCTGCAGGAGGGCTGTTTTTGGGTTTTGGTTCTGTTCGTGGTTAAGATGAAGGGATCCCATTAAATTAACAGGCCTGTGCTGTCAACCTGATACACAGTGCAGAGGGAGATATCTGACACAGACAAGGAGGGAGGGGGACTCAGCACACACACACACACAGGTAAGGCACTTCTGCTGTGTTCATATGCCAGTAAAAAATCTCTGGGACTAGATATATGTTATCTTTTCCTTTCTTTGGTCCTGTAAAAATTAAGAGTATTAATCACTGGCTCCCAACAGAGGTAAACTGAGAAGAGGGATGATTGAAAACTGTGTGACTTCGCTTCACTTCCCCATCTTGAACACGAGTTGGAAGATATGCATGTACGCTCACAGTCATGCTGGAACAAGTACAGTGACAGGCACAGATGTAGAGCTCTCATTTTTGTTTGCACAGGCTGGGAGTTGCTCAACTCAAATCTCAAGGCAGTGGACTTTCCTTCTTCACTGGCCTACTTTGATTTGAAGCATGTTAAGTCAAAGCCAAGACAGTAAAAGGTTACATCACTCACACTGCCGCGCAGATTCAAGGGACAAATACAATGCTGGGGGCCTTTACTAATGCCTCCTTACCAGAGCACCAACGGCTCTGTTTCGCTTCCTTTTTCAGGCAGTACAGATGGGTGGAAGGCTTGAACAATTCTGAAAAGTTGTGCAATGTTGAAAGAGAAACTGCAATATGTACTTTAAGAGAATTTCAAAATGCTTCCTCGTTTACCCTAACCCTTTATGCAGGCAACTTTGTTGAAACAAAATGTTTGACAAATGTTACTGAGGGTAGTTTATAAAATTAAATATGAAACAAAATGAATTCTTACAAACCTGCATAAAAAATTCAATATGCCAGTGATGTAAAATAATATTAAGAGCAAGTTACACAATAGGTTGAAGTGAAAAACAAGATCACAAACTACAACTTTTACCCACAGTTCAAAACACAGAGCGGAAGTGACATTTCATCCAGCAAGATACTGATCTTTTACAGAAAGTTGCTGAGTAAGGACACAAAAACTCTCTTATTTTTTGTGGTTATTATTTCAGATTTTCTGGATTATCATCAGGTATCAGTGCATCCACCATCCTAGATCAGTGATGACCTTTCTAAAAATGGCATGACTGACTTGTGTGATCTGTGTGCTTTCCCTGGAACATTTTCATTGTTCAGTATGACCAGAGGCTGTGAACAACTAAAAGAAACATACTGTTTTCCTCTAGGCCTCAGAAGCTACAATCCAGTCTAGCCATCCCCAGGCCTGGTGATGAAATACAGTAAGGATTTCTTAGAGTAACAATGCCCTGCTGCACTCTAGGAACACTACAAAAAACATTTAGATTGGCTCAGTCAAAAAGGCCTTGTGAGCGGATTTATCTTCATAAACACAAAAACGTTGGAACAAGCAAAGATGCAAGCGCAGAAATACACACAAAATCCAATGCTTTCTTTTATTCCTAAATACTTGCATGCAAAAACTGCTGGAAAGCGACTTTCACTCAAACATACACATTGAGAAGCATACAAGTGCAAACATGTACAAACATGAACAAATACGTACAAAAACACTGAGGCTCAATGCTTGAGTCATCTGAGGAATCCTAAATATTTACCTCTCCTGCCTGCTTGGATGGCTCCACCAATCAGCACACTCTCTTTGACTGTCCATTAACCCAGCATTTAAAGATTCCACACTGCCTGGCTGTTATACCGACTCTGAAACTCATTAAGACCATCTCTGCTCTGATTGTTCTATCTCTGCTTTTTGTTCTTTTCCTTACAGTATTAGATCTCACACAGCATGCAGTTTCATGCATTTGGGAAACAAACACTTGAACATATAATTGAGTCACTCCCTGTGGATGTCAACAACAAACTGATAAATGCTCAAACGCCCTCTTCAATCTATTTGTACCAGAAAATTGCTGCTCAACATTGAGCATGTCCTCGACATGATCGACTGAATGATGTCCATTACAAAGCAGTGGTTTCATGGCAATATGCTGCTGTAGCATCAAAATGTTTCAGTGTTACCCAAACAGCCTCAACCCCTGACAGAGCTGCATAAAATAAACAATGCAGATGCACAAAAGGCCAAGCAGCGACCTGTCTCCTGCTGTGGGAGTTTCACTATGTGGAATACTGGCTGATGACTGCACACTGTGCACTTCCCTCAAATCCCTGTAGTCTTTTTAGCAAATAAATGAGATTGAATCATGAATCTGAAATAGCTATCACACTGCTCTACTTCCATTATCACTGTTAAGGGAAATTAATCTAATGAATGTTTTTTAATTCCCCACAGGGAACCCAAAGCTTTTGTAACAAAGGGAGCCATTAGAAATGTGACACTTGTTTGAAATTAATGGTTGTGCATGTAAAATGAAACCTACTGGAGATATGCTATAAAAATGACTGTTTGCTTATAATGAATTTTGCAGCTGGGAGTGGGAATGCATATCAGGAAAGGGAAGAATCACAGTGAGTGCTGCCTATTTGCATGATAGGATCGTTAATGTGACTGGATCACTTTTTCGTTCATGAGTAAATGGTGAAGTCATTTGCTCACACTGCTGACTGTGCATTACTGGCGCTGGGTGACTTGAATATCATTTTTTCAATAACATTTCCTAATAACGATAAACAGGGAGGAAAGAAATACATTATGGCACCCATCAGGAAGTCGTTTAGTTGACAGCTTACGGACAATATGCTGTTAATGAACAGTGTTTTCATCCTGTATTAATGTTTTACCCAAAGGTAGACCCAGCGACAGAAATTAAGGTAGCCACTGGATTCAGGGTGCTCACTTCCTTGCCATAGCACTGATGCAATATGAAAAAAGCAGGCATGGACGTGCCTCAGCTATGCAGTGTACCTGCTCCCCTCAAATACTTGTCCACACAGGCCGCAAGTGAGATTTAGTGCAGACAATGACTCTGAAAGAGGTTCAGAAACAGTCTTCTAAATTGCAGGCCTGTTTGTACTTTGAGCTTCTACACATGTGAGAATACCAAATGGCACAGGAAGTAGGAGAGGATACGCAGCTGCCTCAGTGGCACTGATGTTTGCTAAAGATACTGCATATCTGTTGATTTTGTGTTACTCATAAAACATGGATTAACATGAAGCAGGAGCTAAGCATTTAGGATTATACTTAAGCTGTTGTGTTTCTGGAACTGGAGATATAAGGCTAGGGCTTATCTATTTAGCATTAATATTCTAAAAACACACTTATTTGCTTCATCTATTGTAAGAGTCTTATTGCTATGATACTTTCCATCTTTGTTATTTTGGTGATGTGGGAATTAAATCTTATTTTGCTTGCCCACTCTTTATAAGACTCTAATAAGAACATCAGAGAAATAAAATGTAAATGTAGTTTTCCTCTGTGAGTGATCCACTTCATATCTGCCTGCTTCCATGTTAGAGATTAGGGGGAAATTAGATGGAATTAAAAAGGAATTAACTCAAACTGTGTTGACAATCAAAGATAAAACTGTGGATTTTGTAGTTCTGTCATAGTGTGCTGTATGCATGCTGATGACTTCCCAGGGGGTTCTCTGCGATGGATGCTAGGTGTGGTTAGAATCTCAGGGGGAAAATTAAGTGCCTCTGTGGAGCCTGTTCCATGGTACTTTTCCCTTTTGGCATCGTATGTACATGTCAGATATCAAAACAAACATTGTAACTAACATAACATAAAGACAAGGCTTCAGAATGTTAAGAATACACTGAAAGTTCAGTGTCTGTTCATTTAGCACCAAGAGGAAATCAATGTATGTTTCTCATCTTAGGGTGACAAATATAAAGGCTTGAACTGTTAATAATATTGACACTGAGATGGACTTTAATGATTTGCAAGAAGGGTCTGGGTGGATGGTAATCTTAAAGTTAAAAAGTCAAAGTAATGAGGGAAGGCTCACCACTTCTCCAGATGATGTGTAAAATTTTGATAAGAAGGGAAACACATGTTCACTTCCCTTAACGGTCTAACCTTGAAGTCAGCACTCAGTCTCCAACTGCTCAACTGGACCTGCTGTTTTTTTTGGCAGTAAAAACTAAGTGCAGAAAAAATTGTCTTCTTTTAAATGTACACTTCCTCTTACATTTAGCACTTTCATACTTATTCATTCTACTGAATAAAAGTTGTTTAATCCAATCTTTACTTACCTTCCAGCAGTGTTTAGGACTTGCTGTTGATTTATTGTATGTGTTAGTTATGGACAGTGACAGGAAATCTAAAGAGACTACTTCAAACCTTGGTTAAAATGGTTAGCAATCAGTTTAATCACAGGAAGCTGAAACTAAATGTTAAACATTTTTGCCTCTGTAGCTGAGAGCACCATATGCGGTTTAATGATATCCCATTGGACTATTTATGAGCATGAAGTTTGAATATTTTATTTCTCTCCACTACTTTATTTCTGCAGGTATAATCACTAAACCTTTTGTCTATACAGACAGTTTAAATGTTCTCAAACTGAGCAGTAAAATGTTTATGTGGATATTAAAACAGTTGAATGACTCTATAATGACTTTACCAAGGCAGTCATTAAAATGAAAAACTCTATTCATTTTCTTTTAATTCAGGCAACCATGGATGCATTCAACTCCAAGGACATGGCCATGAAGGCACAGAAGAAGATCCTCAGCAGCATGGCCAGCAAAAGCTCTGTCCAAATGTTCATTGATGACACCACCAGTGAGATCCTAGATGAACTGTACCGGGTCTCCAAAGAGTACTTGGGAAATAAATCAGAGGCTCAGAAAGTCATCAAAGACCTCATCAAAATTGCAGTCAAGATTGGCGTCCTTTTCAGAAACAACCGCTTCAGCACAGAAGAGCTGGGGGTGGCCCAAGAATTTAAGAAGAAGCTCCACCAGGGAGCAATGACCGCGATCAGCTTCTATGAGGTACACTTCCACATGTTAACTTCTTAATGCACGATGTACGAGCAGGCATATAAAAGCCAACAAGTAACAAACTTACTGCTAACTCCAATTGCAAAAGAATGCAATTTACTCCCAAACAGGGAAAACATTTTGTGCAGAGCATGAACTTCAAGGATGGAAGATCAGGCAACTGCAAGAGATTTCTGACCTCAGTGTTTCCAGAATAAATGCAACTTACTCTGGCGTGAATATTTCCAATTAACAACATAAATAAATGAATCGCACAGCATCAAGCACTTTAGCAAAAGGCTTGTTTGGGATAAAATGTACAGTTATGTTCATTAATGAATACGATACAGAACCAGTACATAGTTTTCTTTTCTGCATCAACATGTTGCTCAGAAGTTGCTGTAAAGGTCAACTGCCTGTTTCTCTGCTTTAATATGACAAAACATTAATAAGTTGGTATTGCAACTTAAGTTATGTATATACATTAAAATTACATATGCAAGAAAAATGAATGATTAATGATGCAAGACAAAGAAAATATGCAGTTTCTAGAAAGTCTTTGAAGTAGTTAGAGTATTGTCATGTCATGTCAAGATAAAAAAAAAAAAAACAGTTAGACTTGTGTGAATTTTCTAACATAAATGCATCTTTTGACTAATGCAGGTGGACTTTACCTTTGACAAGACAGTAATGGCTGACATCCTGACCAGCTGCAGGGATCTGCTGCTGAAGCTAGTCAACACCCACCTCACTGCTAAATCTCACGGTCGCATCAACCATGTCTTCAACCATTACTCCGACCCACAGCTTCTAACCCAACTGTACAACCCCGACGGCCCCTTCAGACCCCACCTCACCAAGATCTGTAAAGGACTGAACAAACTAGTGGAGGATGGGACAATATGACATCAGAATTAAATGTCAGACACTGGGAGATCAACAAGCAGACTCACCTAGGACTCTGAACTGTTTGTCTTGCTGCCGCTGAGGACTGGCAATGTAAGACGAGTAATTTGAGAACCAACCTGCTTTCCCATAGTTCTCAAAGAACATGTGGGATACAAATAAAGTTTGTGGAGTCATTCAAGTTTTTTAATGTTTGGAGGCCATACATATATACTATGCAAATGATGTATACTTGTCTATTCAGACAATGTTTATAGAAAACAAACTTGAATTTAAATGGATATTTTCTATATATTGGCCATTTTACTAGCGTACAAAATGTCATCAAGTGTTTAATATTTGAGACCTTGAAATATAAACTATAAATATCAGAACTACTGATATTATGCATTACGATCATGGATTTAAATCAGATGAACAGATGCATAAGCAGTAAGCCTGGGAACAATGCCACTATAATACAGCACTGCCATCTGGTGTTCAACATGATGCTTCTGCAGCTGCATACTGTAATTACTGAGGTGTCCAGATGCAGCCAATAATAAAGATAATGACCCCAGAGTAGACATTTACTCCGACCATCACTCTGCACTTTCAAAACATTTCTTTACTCATGACTGCATACGCTTAAACATCTAATCTATAATTCATGATTTTCAGAGGACTGGTTCATGGTAAGTGGTTGAGGTAAAGATGAATGGTATTCATTGGTATTACATAGCAGATATTGAAATTCAACAGACAAAAATCAATCCAAATTGGCCACTAAACCTCACACAATAGTGAAATGCTATCAATTCAACATTATTTATAAAAAAATATTTTCTTCTTTCTGTAAGCAGTAATGTGTAGAAATGTCATTTAACATGGGATCAAACATATTTATTTTAAAACAAACTAAACAAAACTTAAATGACATTAAAAATACATCTGTAAAAAATAATCCAATTGCTGTCAAATATTCGAAAAGTTAGTTGTTTTTTTGTTTTGTTTTTTTTTTTAAATTGTGGCTACATTTTCAGCAGTAACAGAAAGAAACTTACTTATTATCAATTTATTGTCATTATTATTACAGCGAACATGACATGTTTTACATTCCATTTCCTAAGGTACAAGTCTGAAAATTTGAGGCAATCAGACACACACATACACACCACTTTCTGTGTTGACCATAAGTTTAGTCACATGACTGATCAAACATGACTGATTTCTCATTCACATTTCAAGTTTCTCTTTCCTGCATGTGAAAAGTCAAATGAAGCTTTTCACAATCTACAGTATGTCTCAAAAAAATAAATAACAAGGCTACAACTGTGCAATATTATTTATAAAAAAGTAACTATAATTTCTACATTAAATGGAAGTGTGAAAACGCATATATACTTTGTGCAGCAGCGGGATCACCGAGGATTCCTTTTCATTCCTTTATCTGTAATGCTCTGTTATCCTGGAGGTCAAACGCAGCAACGAGGCTCCCCGGGAAAGTTCCATTAATGATCAGACAGACAAGTCACAGTTCAAAGATCTCATCTTCTCCATCTCTCAGTTTCTTGGTGAGTTTGGTGACAGGGAGGGGTACTGCCCCATATGCTGCCTGCTTCTGCATTCTGGAAGATGAAATGACACTCTGTGATCTCGTAAGTGGCCGCCAATCTGATGTCCTGCTGTTGCAAGCCGCTTCTAAGGCAGCAACCCTGGCAAGTACAAAATAGATAACAGAGTAAGTCTGAAATTATTCTGTGTGTATTTATCTTAGGCGATATTTTTAAAGAATGGCTCTTGCATTGGTACTATCACTTATTAAACCAGGCTAGTGCAAATTACATTCAAGGCAGCTACTAAGAATTGGAAATCTTCTTTTAAACAGCAACATTGTGAGTTAAAGAAGGAAATACAAAACTACTCAGATTAGTTTTCACATTACCGACTGTAACAATTATATCTTTTAAAAGAGAGGTGAATGAGTATACTAGGTTAATTGTATCTCATATCAGAAATTCAGATACTATGCATGTATTTTTATGCATTGCATCAAAATGCTTATATTTAACCATGACCTCAATTATCTATACGTCACTGAACATACAATATTTGCAAACTGCAGTCTCGATGACCATTTTCTCGCGCAATGTTCAATATTAACCTGGAAAAAAAAAAAAAAAAAAAAAAAAAAAAAGAAAAAAAAAAAACAAAAAAAAAAAAAAAAAAAAAAAAAATAAAAAAAAAAAAAAAAAAAAAAAAAATTTAATTTTTTTAAATA
>VUQI01001594.1:5084-17666 GCA_015106735.1 Paratilapia polleni | reverse complement strand
CTACAACCTTGCCATTTACACACACACACACACACACTCGTTATGACATCTTAGTGGGGAACTCCATTGACATAATGCTTTCCCTAGCCCCTTACCCTAACCCTAAACCTAACCATAACCTAATTGTAACTCTAACCCTAAAACCAAATTTTGAGCCTCAAAAATGCTCAAACATGCCTTCAAATTGGTGAGGACCAGCGTTTTGTCCTCACAAATCACGGTTGGTCCTCACAACTATAGTTTTATACAAATTTTTGTCCTCACAAAGATCTCTAAACAAGTACACACACGCACACACACACGCACACACACACACACACACACACACACACACAAACTCATAATCAGCAATGAAGTCAGTAGGGGGAAAAACACCCATAAACATTATCCTGGTGAAAATGTGTAAATTAGGCTTCGCCCTGTGCAGCTTAGGGGGTCAGTGTGCAGTCTGAGGGGATATTAACAAGGAAGGAGAGACTCCGTGATTTAAAAGAGAAGCAGCCCCACACCAAAGCAGCACAATAACCTGAAATAATAGCACTGAGGTAACTATCACATAGTTCAGGCATAGCAGCCAGTTGAAAGTCACTTTCTAGATGTCTGATGGTTAAATAGTTAATGATTTAGCACAATCCCATGCCTGAGTCCAGTCCTTTGAATTTATTCAATCTACCAAGTTAGCTGATTTGTCAGAAGAGTTAATGACTGGCCAATCAACACCATTAGTGGGATTAAAGCCATTGTGCAACCAGTGCTCATTTGTTTTCAGCAACCAATGACTGCTGAACGTCAAATGCAGAAACATGTTGAACTAGTTCTAGTAAATAGAACTAGTTCAACTAGTTCTATTTACTAGAACTATTTACTAGAACTAGTTCTAGTTCTAGTAAAAGCGTATTGGTTTGAAGAACTAGTTCTTCAAACCAATACGCTGGCATGGCCACGCATCAGGGTCGATTTAAAATGATGTTAGATTCGGGTGCACAAGTTGGTCTCTGATGGTTGCTCAGGGAAAACTGAATGTCCACCCCCATGGACATTGTTTGGAGTGGACGTGGTGTCAGACAGATGATGGAGCTTGAGTGACTTCAAAGTTGTGTCTGCTATGAAGCTACAGGATATGACCCAGGGTTTTTCAGATCTTGGAAACTGTTCTTGGGTTGGTCGACATGGCAGCATATCCATTGGGTTAAATGTTTTTGGGACCAAATTTATTAAATTTTTTACAGGAAGAGCTACTTGTGATTGGTGCACTGGTAAAAAGATTAGCACTTCAAGCGGAGTGAATATCGCAACCCTTTAATATACCCTTGCTACTTTTAGAGAGGTGTTGCTTCAGTTGGGAGAGACATATGTACATATGTAACTATTTGCAGCCCATATTAGGAGCCAGATGTGATGATATTTCCTGACACTGCCCTCAAGCAATGACGAAAATAAGAAAGAAATTACACTACAAGGCACAAACAGCAAGAATGTCGAATAAACTTTACCTGATAAAATGTCACTGCTGCATTCTGCCTGTGGCTCTGAGGAAGAGATGGCCTCTTCTATACCCAGCTGGTCCTATATTCTTCTCTTTGCTTCAAAAGATTAGAGAGCCCAAATTCCTCTGAGGCCTATTAAGTAATAGGTTACAGAAAGAATATATACCAATTAAAGGAATGTTTTTTGTATTTTAGCTTAGCCTGTTTCCAGATCCTTGAGGTGCTGGTAATTGCTTGGAATACCAAGAAAAAATGATAGGACTATATAAATGATCTCTAACAAGGTAGGCAATAAAAGGTTGCACATTTGTCAGGTATATCTGCGTTTGGAATTTGATTCTTCAGCTCTGCGTCTCTTACCTAAATGTCATTCAGTTTTATATTCTCCTTCATTTTAATATTTCTCTCTGACTTTTGCGCCCTACAGGACTATGTTAAAGTAGTTGTAGCATGTTTTGTGTCATCATGTCATGCTGTTGCGGTGAGAGACATATAATAAATGTATAATAATAATAATTTTTTAAATAAATGTATAACATTTTATTTGATTTGCAGTACTTTATTGTTAGTGAACTTGTCGTGTAATGAATTTTAAATTCTTCCACATTTTTCTTGTGTTATCTATAAACCTACACCAACAGTGCCAGCAGTTCAATATACCCTGATGCTAACATGGTCTGAGTAACGGTTCATCTAATATGTGAAGCACTTCACCAGGGACATTAGAGTGCCAAGTCTGATATGCATCTGTTCATACCTCACAAAAGAGCAGACCACTCACTTACACTTTCCTGCATTGCTTGATTAACTGCAAATCACAACATTGTCCCCAAGCGTGCCACGGGTAAACAGGGGAACAACAAGCAACAAACATTTATTTTCTTGTGCGTCTGCTTCAGAATTTAATTAGCGTTTTTTTTTTTAACCTGTGAACCCAAAGCCTCACCCCTGCTGTAGACGCAGAATTCATTAAGCTGTTTTCTGCCCTCAGATTTTCACACCACAGCTTTGAACATCTGCACCCTGTCATGTATCATCCCATTCATTTCTACTTAATTTGATCCTAATAAGTGCCTACACGAGGAGCCAGATGTTGCTGCTACGACTGTGGCACTGAAAGTTTTGTTTGAGGGGAGTTGTGCTCTGTGCCTGGTGGGCAGGGAGGTGCATCCAGGGCAGGCGTAGACTGTTTGAAATCACTCATTAATATGTAGAATAGTTTTGTGATTTCTTGTTTTCTAGATATTAGTTTTTTCTTGTCAGTGCACACAGAAATCCATCAACATTTGACAAGGTCCCTCAGGGTAAGCCTGAGAATTCGCGTTTCATTTTCATTAATTCCAAAAGACCTGTTTACAAGAAAATCATCAAACACATATTTGTATAGTTTCAGCCAAGTAAGACTCACTTAAAAAGACACAAGTTCTGTGCTTGTTTTTAGAGCAAAAGTTTAAAATAATGGAATATGATTTGTTTTTCAGATGGCACAGCGTTGTCATGGGGGAATCGATGATGCTCAGTGGGCAGGATGCTGAGAGGAGGTCTGATTATGTTCTGTGGATGGAGAACCCCTGTAAAACTTGACTGCAAATCAGCACCATATGCCAGCTCCTGGCCTCTCATTCTCATCTTGTCAGTTCAAGTGGGTCCTAGACATGGCTCCTGACATGCCCTGGATTCAGCCACAGCAACTAGCAGCCTGGCATGTGCTAATGAGAGAAGTGGTGGATGCCGAAGAGTCTCATGTACCCCAGAGATGCACAGGACGATGGGCAGAAAAGCCAAAGGCTGAGCCATATGACCCTGTTGAGAGGGCCCCTTTACCTGTACACCCTTGGGACAGTGGGGTATGTGTGTCAGCTAAGCATGGTTATTAGAGAATATGCTTTAGTTAGTGATGAAACCCATAACAGCTGACTATCAGAGATCTGTTTTCTCCACACACATGGCTTTACTGTGGGTAACCCTGAAAATGATCCGTATTCTTCTCATTTTGTTGGTTTGTTGTAACAAATTGTTCATATTTCTGAGCACAGGGTGGCCTCTCAAATCTCATCACAGTCACTTCTTTTGCTGTAACCTGAACCCACAGCTTGTGGTAAACAGGAAAGGGTCAATCTAACACTGACACACACCAGTGGAGCGCTACCATCAGCTGAGTATCAAATCAGGCCAATCTAAATAACTCCCCTGATTATAATTTCTATAACCTTTGGGTTCACTGAGGTCAAATGTGTTCTATTGCCGTGGATCCTTATTACATTGGAGAAAAACTGGAGTGGGATGCTTGTGGGGGGGCTAGAGCTGAGGCGAGTCATTGACCCTTCTATC
Source organism: Paratilapia polleni (assembly GCA_015106735.1). Classification (NCBI taxonomy): domain Eukaryota; kingdom Metazoa; phylum Chordata; class Actinopteri; order Cichliformes; family Cichlidae; genus Paratilapia; species Paratilapia polleni. The sequence continues at coordinate 13,848 of VUQI01001594.1, read as the reverse complement.
AGAGCAGGCATCTGCTCTTATTTAACCCCAGGCCACAAACACACTGTCACAATCAGAGTGACCACTGTGCTTTACTTATCACCCTTCCAATGAAGGAGAACAACTCACTGTCACATATGCAGGCAGCTTTTCCTTCCACAGGCAGGCAAAATATTGTTACAATATACACTATGATCACTCAGCAGTACTCCAACAATGCAATAAAATAGCAACAGCATGATCTAAGAAGCCCTAACTGATAGCTGTGATAGAGCCTTCAGTCTGCTTGGAAAGCTGTTTGTACTGAGTCCCAGACTGGGGCTGCCGCTGCTTCTCTCATGCACTGTTGTCATTCAAAGTGACTGCAGCTTAGTGTATCTGTCGGCTGACTGGTTTCTCATTGTTTTACACGCTTACAGACTATGCCTGTGAGAGAGTGAGTGCAGGCCCCTCAGGCAAACATCATGTCAGCCAGCTTTGTTCTACAGGATGCTGGGACTCCCTCAGCTGCTGCCTGGCTCCTCTGCTAACTGGGGAAGTCGAGGAGATTAAATGTAACATCCTGAATCTCATACTTCCTAATGCTTTGTGACATCCACACTCTGCCGAGACTGTAGCTGTGCCTACACAAAGGAACAGTGACAAAACAAACAGTGCCTTGAAAGAGACTCTATGCCACAAGACATGTGTACATCATTTGCACTGATGTCGCCTGACAGAAGTGGGAATTTTCACAATGCTACCTTTAATAAATTATGGGACTTTTTTTTTTGAGTGGCATTTGTGACTCAACCTAAAGCACCGTGTTAAGATCATCAACGTGTAATTCATCAATAATACATGTTTTCAGACCAGGATTTTGCTTAAAGTTTTAAAATAGACAATTCAGTTCAAAATACTGCACTTATGGGATACATTGTCTTGTTTTAACATGGCCTGCAATGGTATATTAATGAAGTACTGATACTTTGCATGAATTATTGAAGACAAGACCACAGTACCAAGTCAGTCCAGTCAATCTGTGACACCAGGGAGTGCGCCCCATGAGAGGCCGCCCAAAGCCCAGCTTTGTTGGTGGCTGCAGTTGCAGATTTCAGTTAGCAAGTTATTAAAATTAAGAATAATGTTAAGAATTGAGTTTTTTTAGTCATCACACAATGCTCAACTCCGCATGTGCCAAAATAAACAAAAACCTCAATAACCTCAAAAGTTTGGTAACAATAGCAACTAAAGCAAATAAACAATGAGAATAGAGACGTGTGTGGGAGACACGGTATATTTCATGGTCACAGAGAAACAGAAAAGAAGAGATGACAGTCAGATGTGGAAAATATAACTGTCTGAAATGGTCATTATTATTTCATACGCATGCCTTTTCTTTGCTTGAAAAATTTAAGCTTCAATGGCAGCACCAACATTGCGCATGTCAAAAGAAAGCCCAGGGACCGCAGATGATTTAAGTGGGAGAGGAGAGCATATGCAAAAACCACATGTGTAACAGCCATCAGTAAACAGTGAATATGTGGTAAACTTGGCAGAACAGTGACATTTTTAGAGTACAGCCAGTGTGTTAAGTAAAAAAAAAGTTTTTTTTTCTTCCCCCCTCTTACATCAAGTTGAGCACAGGCCAGACCAAGTGTGTGCAAGGCTCGAAATATAATGAACCATCACAACATGCTACTGTAACTTCACAATGCTCTTTTCCCTTATAGGATTAGGATTTATTTTAATTACTTGCCTTATGAAAAGTTCAAAACTCAAAATAAGGTACTAACCATGACGAAGAAAGAATTTAAAGAAGACAGATGTTAACATGACTGCACACAAACTTGATAAACTCTGATAAAGCTTCTCACCAGATTGAGTATTATTTATTTATTTCATTCAGAGTCGGCAACTTAATTATCCTATTTACTGACCTTTTTCTCACACAGTCATGAGATTGAACCATTTAACAAAAGTTCTACGGTTGACATATTGATCAAAAGTCAGTTTACACACAGCCCATAAGAATATAACCTACAAATGGTACTTTCACCTAAATCATATACTTTAGATATACTTTCATATATTGTTTTTATGACAGAATAATGCTTTTCCAAAAAGTGGATTTCAACAAGCATTAAAATTTCAGTCTAGTGTTTTGAAACCCCACTGCCTAATTACACGTTTAGTAGTGGGCCAACGATGCAGCATCATTCAGTCAATAACCAATAAACGCATTTGCGTATATTGCTGTATTCTTTAGTCATTAGTTCACAGGCCATCTGTATATAGAAATAAACAAGAAACCTTCTTCTTGCCCGTGTAGGATTCTAACAGTGGTGGTGCCTTTGATCTGTGGTCCTTGATCTATTGGGCTCATGGTGTCATATCACCCTGTGATGTGGTGGATTAATTAGGTGGAATGGGTATTTATCCCTTAAAATCATAATACTAATTTACCCAATGCAATGTGGTATCTCTGTGGGTGGCAGCAGTGGGTCCAACTTCTATTAAAAACGCTTAGCCTTCACATCATCTGATGAGCTCCAGCACTGAATGGATCACATATCAGAGGAGGCATTCAGCACGCAGAGATGCCAGTTATTAAACAGAATCAATTATATCAATATCAGCAACAATGTTTTGCTGCAGACATGATTTTTTTTTTTTTATGTTTTCTGATTTAGCAGCAGAAATGTCTTTCTTAACTTTTTTTTTTTTTTTAGTTTTTTAACAAAACCATTTAAAAGATTTCAGTTTTTGTGTCAGATTTCTGCAAATTCAGCCACAGAGATTTGGCAGAATGACTGAATACACGGATGTAAGTTGGCTGAAGAGAGAGAGACGATGAAAGAGAAATGTGAGTAACTACCAGTCTATCTGTCATAAGTAAATCATAAATGTAAAATAATACATGTGTAATGATCTGCTGCCACAAAAAGATAGCAAGTAAATAGAAAGAGAGAAAGTGACTAAGGGTGGGAAAGAGAGAGAAAGAGAGAGAGAACCTGCAAATAAGACCTGCCAAACCTTACAATAAAATCTTTCCTTGGTTCTTTGTGTCCAAACCAAAGATAGTGTACATTGTCCATCACTGTGTACAATTCTGCAGTGTAGGGCCCCTGGTTCCTCAGACTGAATGCAGCCTGTTCTTGTGCTCTGGTCTGTGAATGCTATCTCAGAGCAGCAGTGCCCAGAATGCTGCCTATTCCCACACCCAACAAACACCACCAGGGGATAAGAAACACACAATTGATAGAAAGTGTATTCTTTTCCATAGGTTCCCACCATCATGTCGCTAACTGTTTCCGGTACCTTATCAAAGAACAAATGCCTTTGAAAACGGGGAAACAAAGCCCCAGGCTGCATTGTTGCCTGCTTTTTGACTGGAATAATCTGGCTTTCCCATCACCAAACAAAGTAACCTCTACCTAACATTCTTGCTAACAGGGCCATGCAGGGAGCCGGCCGGGGGCATTTTGTTGTTGTCTGTCAGACACAGAATTGTACAGAAATGGGGCACAGCCTCCTCTATTTAAACCATCTCTAAACTTAAATTTGTAACTTTTTTGTAAAGCTTTTCAATATACACCACACTTATATAATCTACAAAAAACATAAACATGCACTGTGGAGAATCTAATAATTTCTTTTTAAAAAAAACACCTTAACATGTTTTACTTTATTTAAGGACCTTGTGATTGAGAATCCCTTTTCCCCCCCACTTTAACAGTGAACACTATCTTGTTCAGACTTAGCCCCACAGTAGAGTACCACCTACTGGCAGTCTGTGGTACTGCATGCAGCACCAACAGCCTTAACTCAGTCAGTTGCATACAATCACATCTCATCTGCTCTTCTTCCTTAAATAATATCATCATAAGGCCAAAATCTGACTGACCACATCATCTGTGCACTTTCATAACAACAAATAGAGCAGAAATGTCTTTAAAACACCACACTCTGACCTATGTGCAGCACAAAGATAACTTTAAATAAGACATTTATTTCTAAGTGCTTTTTTGTTTTTTGCTTGTGGTCCAGTTTTTAAATTGGAGATTTATAGATTATTAAAATCTGCCAAATACATCGATCGTTTTTCTTTTTTTGGCAAAAGTAAGTGAAATAAAGAGAAAGAAATTTCAAACCACGCAGAAAACCAACAATTACAATTTGTACTATAATTTATTTACCTCACACTACTTGAAAGAACTCATGTTTATTTAAACTGGAATAATATGTCCCTGTAATCATATATGAGTAAGTTAACATTCTCCCTGAAATTCCATTAATTATTGTTTATTATAAACAAGATTTCCCTGAGCATAATTACCGCCATAAAGAAGTGATTTTGCTATGTAAAGCTGTAAAGCCCGTTTTCACTTTCACACGTTTTGCTGAATATGGAACACATTCTAATAACACTTGTGTTGTCTGTCTGTTGAATTGAGGTGACAACCTGTTTCCGAAGCCAGGAGGGAGATGTCATCTTCTCTAAAAGATGAATAGATCAGTAGAAGTGTCACCATCCTTCCTGGCTTATGACATACAGACCAATGATAATTATTCACTAGATGACAGCCACTGTAAAAAAAAAAAAAAAATTAAAAAAAGAAGAAGAAAAAGAAAATGAAAAAAAAGAAAAAACCTTGTCTGGTGATTTTCAGAACCAAATGGATTGCAAATCAGATGAGAAATGAAGCATTACTACCACTAATCAATTATATTATCACTCATATTTCACTTTACGTCACCCTCTTGCGCATTTCTAAAACCTAATGAAGCAAACAAAAAAAACAAAATCTGCACTTAAAACCTGTTAGAAATCTCCCATATTCCCACCTTCTCACACCCTGAAACTGATATGACAAAGATGTCCCAGTGTGTAAGGTTTTAGTGAATGCTGTGAAACTGGTTTAGTGACTGAATGAGAAAGAGCCCGAATGCAGAATAATTTGCAAAGAACAAAAAAGTTCAAAAATGCTCTTCAAAGGATAAAATGATCCAAAAAAACAAAAAACAAACCCATCTCTCAAATAAAGCTGAGCAAGTTTTCAGAATGTTAAAATCTTTGTTATTTGCAGTTAATAAATTTCAACACAAACCAGTAAACATCAAGTAATGATCTCACTGTGGGTCGTGGTCACAGAAATTTCTCTTTTCGAGCATCATCTATATGGGGTTTGTTGATTTTTAAAAGAAGGGCAATAAAAAAAACACATTGACACTCTGCCATTGTGCCAGTGTACTGTTTTTGGTATCCAGTGAGCCTCGGTGTGGGCTGCTCTGCATCCTTACTGCCCGAAGGCTGTTTTCCTAATCATATTAATGAGGGAGCGATGCTCTAACCTGGGCTGCAGAGCCGCCGCCTATGCTCAAGGAGCAGTCCTATTTACACTGTACCTATACTAATCTGACAGCCTTGATCAAGGAACAGAAAATAAAACCCCTAAGGCCTCTATTGATCAACCTTGAGTCTTACTCTAACACTGTTATGAGGGGCTGGTTAGCTATTACAAATGTTAGTGTGTTCAATGAATTATTTCATCAGAAAAAGCAAGCTGCATTAAGTATTTATTTTTGAAGCAAACTATTTCAAAGGGGTGTCCATACTATATCACCCCTGTTGAGATCAGGGTCCAACAGTGCAGCCTATTCTTTGTGTATGGGTCTAAGAGAGTGGAATCACAGTTAAGGAGGACGTCAATAGCAGGAAGCATCTAGCAGTCTTTCAGGCTTTGAGTTGGTATCCTCAAAAGAGCAGTGTCAGTCCTCGGACAGCACAATCATAATTGCAATCTCTGGAAAATCAACAGGCTTTCAATATTTATGTCATTCAAAAAAAGCAGAGGCAAGAATCCTGTGTTTTAGTTAAAATCATCTGTAGGCTCAAGGGCACCAGCAGTCTCAATCTAAGAGGCAACAAACTTTTATTTATAACCTCCTAGCTCATTAATGTGAACCTGCAAATGGCAGAAAAACAAAGTTGAAAACAACATCATGAGAGAGATAAAGGAACAAAATACAATAAAGTGTAGAGTGTATTTGTTGTAAATAATCAGTAATATAATTACCCGTGGAGACCTGCCTTCTCACTGATTTCCTAAATGTTTACTAATGGACTCTCTCTCTTAGCCATTCTATTACAGAGAATTGTTGAGTGTTGCCCTGGAGGCTTATATCTCTCCCAGGGCCATGGGCCTGGTTAATGGATGACCCACTTGTTAGCTAATTGCAGTGGTGTCCCTGAACACAAAGGAAATGTTAAATTATGTTATGCGGCTGTTAGATAATGAGCTGGAGCAGGCACAGCACTTTCCTCCCTGCTCTGAGTACAGTCCATATATACACCACAGTGTTACTGTTCTTTAACACCTTAGGAAGGGAACACAATTTTGCCCCCATGATTCTTACACCCAGGAGTGTGTTTATAGAGATTTCTGGCCTATGTCTAATATTAGCTTTTTTTCCTTTTGCTTATGTACTTATTTTTTCAGGATTTTTTTTGTATTCTTTACCATAAGAATTTGGTACAGTGGATGCATTTTAAAAACGCTCATCTTAGTAATATCCAAACACATGCGTCTGTACTGTAACATTTGTCTTCCAAAATCCAGGACACACGTCATGCTGTGAACAAGTACTCTGGATTTACAAACAGCCTCATCTGAGATCTGCACTCTGCAGCTAACAGATATAAATGCTGACCTCATAAAGAAGCAAGGTCACATAAATGTTAAACAAGGACCTAGCCCACACTTTCCAATGTCTCTATTCTCTGTTGAAGCTATTCTCTATTGCATACCCAGACAGCAAAGCAGCAGGAACTCACAAGTTATACATTTACAGTACCAAAGTGCAAGAAAGGCAATGGAAAAAAGAAACAGAAAACAAATGGACTGCCATCTTTTTGTGTAGCATTCATGCAGCAAGAAGAAATGTATTTAGTTTAAAGATTCTCTAAATTATTTTTTACAGTATATATATATATATATATATATATATGTATATGTGTGTGTGTGTGTATTTCTGTTATATACTTAAAAATGTTTGTGCCAAGTTTACTTTGTGTATAAATCAAAATTCATTTTAAAATCTTAGCAGAAGAAAGATAAAAATGCATATTTAAGTGGATGTGACTCAATTAGGGCGCCTTGTGCGGGTATATTTCAGAATCCTAAACTACACACAGCCCCCTCACCTCTTGGACCTGAAGCCAGGAGTGAAAAGGCCAGCCTGGCCAAAGAGTCTCTTTCACCCACCTCTGAGGATTTGTTTTCACTGGAGGACATGCTGGAACACAGTGCCATGTTTGAATTCTACTGGCACTTTTTTCAAATAGTAGCCATAGCCAATTGGAAAGGCCTGGCTGAAGATTTTATTTAATATTTAAAGTCCTAGGGCAAAATCTCTGGCAGCACGGGATAAACAGCCAGGACTGTGCTGTGTATGAAATGAAATAAATAACTAAACCTAGCTTTCCTTAGATATCTTACAATTGAGACCTACTCAAATCCCAGAAATTACATTTTTCAAGCCCTTTTCATGCCCATGGTTTTGTTACGGCTTTATCATCAGTATCAGCAGCCTGTGTTTATTCAACCCTCAATTACCAAAGGCTCAGCCGGCAGGCCTTTAATTGATTACTTTAATTGATTGGTTGGGGGGTAACCATGGCTGAAAAGCAGTTTATCTTAATCAGTTGAGAGGAAATTTAGAGAGGGGCTTGATTTCCTCCAGCTGATCACCCCTGTGTGGCATGGAAGTGCAGAGAGGGAGGAGGTGTGTGAAAATTTCTAGTTACACATCTAACACCAAGGAAGGGATGAAAATTTACCAAATGCATAAATGATGATAGATTCATGATATTTGGTCCCTGTTGCTAGCAGTTCCTGCAATCCGCTGCATTTTTTACAATTTCTTCCCTCTGTGCAAACTGGCAGGAGCAGACGGTCATACTTAGATTATTTATCCTCTGACAACACACAAGGTTGGCCCGATGGGGGGAAAAAAAATCCCTATTTCCCACAGAAACTTACTTAAGAACATGCATTAACATGGTTTAGTTAAAACGAGGAGGTGATATTGTGATGTGGAAATAAAAAAATAAAAAAATCTGTGCCAAATACTGAAAAAATATTCTTTTAAATTCATCATACATGTTTTTAGCAGAGTATAAACACATACTATGCTGTTCAATCACAATTTACCAACTGTGTTTGAAATGTATGTAATTTTTACATTTATAAAAAACAAAATTTCAAGATACCCAACAGCAGAGACACTTCACTGAGACATACTTTGTAAACTGTTTAAGAGTGAAAAATAAATTACAACAGTACTGACTTTTCGGTTGTTTGAGTAGTGTGATGTTAGAGATATTTCTGCTGATGGTCTGAAATGCAAGTAGCTAACAGTGTCCCTAAGTCCATTTATACATAAATGTGAGAGTGAAAAAATATCAAATGCTGATTTTAGAAAAGACTTTTTGTGTTGAACCCACACAGAGTTTTATGTACCTGGCACATGGTCTTCCATCTTCTAAGCAGTTGGACAAGATGTCTGATACATATCACAAACAGATTGCTGATCATAATTACACCTTTTTTTTTCTACTGTGACTAAACAGTAAAAAAAGACCTGGGGAGTATCCTGCAAACCCAACAACCTGTTAGTGACAACATGTTGGTGTTGACGAGAGTAGAGTTGTGAAACAGCAGGTGGTTAACTGGATTCTTTCCTGTGGATGTTAATGGGTTAGGGGAGGGTTGTTTTTTTTTTTTTTCTCACTTCAGAACTG
>VUQI01001592.1:0-11886 GCA_015106735.1 Paratilapia polleni | reverse complement strand
GAGTTTTTCCTTCCCACTGTCGCCAAGTGCTTGCTCATAGGGGGTCGTCTGATTGTTGGGGTTTTCTGTCTAATTTGTAGGGTCTTTACCCTAAAATATAAAGCGCCTTGAGGCGACCATTGTTGTGATTTGGCGCTATATCAATAAAATTGAATTAAATTGAATTGAATTGAGGTGGCATTTGGTGGAGCTAATTTATTATATAAAAGCATAAATTATTAGTTGATTAATAGATTTAATAGATGTACAGGAAATGAATGGACCACAATTTTCAAAACTAGTTATTCATTTCAGTTCAGGTAGCCTCAATGAGAAAATAAAGTAAATATCTTTTGATTTTGAAAGTTTGGGGAAAAAAACCCTGTATGGACCATTGACCTTTTTCACTCCATTCTGACATCTCCATGGTTCATTAATAAAGAAAATAATCAAAAGAGCAATGATTATAAAATTAATTAGGGGTGGCAGTGGCTCAGGAGATAGAGCAGGTCAACCGGTAATATAACCCGCTATATAAATCCAATCCATTATTATTAATTGCAGCTCTGTTTTATATACTGTTTAGTATTTATTTATTTTTTTTAACGTGACAATGTTTTATTGTCTCACCAGGGACACACATTTCTTTGGCTCATTAGCAAAGACAATAAGCAGAGTAAAATAAAAAGTTCAATGTAATAAAGTAATAAATACTACGAGTAGTATTATTTATGCTTCTCAGAGGGTTTTGCAGTCTTAGTGTTTGAGACTCTTCGACACTAAACAGTTGATTATCACTTGCACAAGAGGATGAAATCTCCTGATATGGGGACATTTCCGAGCATTGTAGCGTTTGGCGCATTTCACATGAAACAAAGGACTCAAAATTGCTTCACTGGAGGAAATGTTCAACCTTTCTAAGAAACAAAACTTGTAACTTTTTAGCTATTAAATGTAGTGGATTAAGTAGCACTACATGCAGCATAATTAGCACAAAACTGAAGTAATCATTTATTTAAATGAAGCAGCAAGAAACAAGCAGAAATGGAAATAATACAAATGAGTAATTATCTAAACAGATAAGCTAATGGGGGAAGCACACCCTTTAGTTAGTGCTAGTCATACTACAGTAAGCACAGACTGTACAGCTACTCATTCTGTAAAATAAAAAATTTCAAAGTCTGACCTCAAAGCTGAGATAAATGTCTGACCAAACAAAAAAAGTGTAGCAAGACATTCATTTCTGCCACCAAATGCTTCCACCAACTCTAACACCAGTAGCTCCGCCTTCCTCGAATATGCCCAGTGAATACCATGTCTGTCACGTGGCATTTAGCACCTTTTCACTCACCACCTCCCATTTTACATGACATGACTCAGACTGTTAAAGATATCCTATAAAAAAGAAGTTAAAGGTTGACCTGGTAGCAGCTTTTTCCCAGGCTGGGTGCGTGTCACGGTGACAGTGTTCCTAGATTGCAGAGCAAAACGCTGCATCAAAATTGTGAGATAACACACAAAATTACATAGTAAGCAAAAAAGTGCATCAAGATGAAAAATATTTGCACATCGATTATTCAAAAGTAGCCACGTTTTGCTTTGATAACAGCTGTGGGCGCTCATGAGGTCGTTACCTTGAGTCATCTTGAAGGAGTTCTCTTGGCTGCTTTACCCTCACTCCAGGGTCATGCTCATGCCAAACCATCTGAAGCTGTTTTCACAAATGCTCTGCAGTCCTGAACTTTTCTGGTGACCTGTCCTGGGTGTACCCCGCCTCTCGCCCTGTGGTAGGCTAGGATGGGCTCTGGATAAGTGGAAGAAAATGGATGGATGGATGGAGGTGCATGTGAGAATGCTAATGTTAAATCAGGTATTCCATGTTATGTCCTGCCGATTTACCCTGATGTGAAAACAAGTGGTCGTCCTGTGTCCTGCATGCTCCCAGCTCAATCGCCCAAAGCAATGTATTTATAGTATTTACAGTAGTGATAATGCAACTGAAGCTGACTGTCTCCTGCTGTGTGCTGATAAAGCTGATAAAATGCTTCTGAACTGATTCTGCCGACATAGAGAAGTTCACGTGTAAAATCAGCTTCAGTTGGGTTTCAGTCTGGTGCTGGTGGAGTTCTCTGCCTTTTGTCCAAATAAGCCCTTCAGAGCCTGGAGATGTGTTTTGACTCATTGTTCTGTAGAAAACAAATGATGGTCCCCCTGAGCTTAGAGCAGATGGGTTGGCACTGCTGGCTGACTTTAGTAAATCTCCAACAATGTCACCAGCAAATTTTCCCCACAACATCAAAACAACCTCTTTCACGTTTCATGGAGATACCATCCGTTCACTTTCTCTTCTTCTTCTTAGTCTCCCTCAGCAGTGGTGTCTTTGCAGCAGTTGAACCATAACGGCCTGATTCACATGGTATCATATTTGATGTTGAGATGTATCTGCCACTCAGGCTTTAATCTGAGCAAAGAACTCGTACTTTCTTGGAGAGGCCATCCTGATCTGATCTTAAAATAATGATGGGCTGTTGTTTTTCTCTGCTTAGTTGAGCTGTTCTTGCCAAAATATGGATTACGATATGTACAGTAGTGGAAATATTATTTATATTGGTCACAAATTTACTTCATCACTACACAACTGATGGTCTCATTCAGGTGGCAAAGAAAGTCCACTAGTTAACTTTTGACAAGGCTCAGCTGTTAAAAACTGTTTAAAACTGTACCAAATGACAAATTCATGAAGCTGGTTAAGGCAAACAAGGACTAGTCTGAGAAAACTGAAAAAAAACAAAAAAACATGACATTTAGTTTGGTTGAACTTCTTTGTTGTCTGTTGCATACATACATACACACTTATTAGTTCACAGTTGTGATGTCTACAGATTTGTACTACAATGTATGAATCAGTAAAAAATAAAGAAAAGCCTTGAATGTGGAGGTGTGTCCAAATGTTTGACTGGTATTAAAAAATGACGTGCATTTTCACGATGTCTCTTTATAGTATTTGGCAAAGAAACTTGGCTTCGACACGTTGTGGTTTGGTTATTTGCAAACCATGGTCGGTGTGATTCAGCTGCTTGGGGGTCCTATGTTTGGAAGGTGAGTTTCTGTTATAGCTACTTTTGCTTGGACATTGCTCTTTACATATCACACAGGCTGCTGTTTGCCACCGATAGGAAACCTCAGTGTTCTCCTGTGGCAGAAAAATGTGACTGCAGGGTTTTGTTTTGTTGGCAGGTTTGCAGATCTCTTTGGGGCACGGACAGCCTTGTCCCTGGCGTGTGCTTCAACTATTGTCTTCTTTTTGCTGCTGGCCGTAGCAGACACTCCGGCCATGCTGTTCATCCACAAGCTCCCCACAGTCTTTATGCATGTGCTACCCGGTGAGCATCACACATCTACAGTTCTTACTAATATAAAACCTGAAACCTAGAATATTAATTGATCTCTAATTGTTATTTAGTCATTCCTTACCTCTTTCATGCTCGGGTAACCATGTGGCTGAACTGTTTTTACAAATTCCATTTTATCCTAATTTTATTTTCATTTATCTAAAAGTTTCAAGTGCTTTTACTTTGTCCTGCTTCTCTCTGCAGCATCACAAATGGTGGTTACAGACCTTTCAGAACCTGAGAAACGGGCCGATGGTTTATCCAAACTTGGTCTGTGTTTTGGTATTGGTATGATAGCCGGCTCCACATTAGGCGGACAGCTGAGCAAACTCTATGGGTGAGTGTCACAGAGTGTGTTGTCATAGGTTTGCATGTCAGTAACACCTCCACTACTGCAAGGCCAAACTGAGCAACCTTTGGCTCTTTGGATAGAGGATACTTGCCATCATTTCAGGCACCATTTCAGGGGTGTCAAATACTGCCATTTTGTCAGATGCCGCTGGCATCTTCAAAATGATATACAGGGTGTCCTTTGGTGTCTGTGCCTTGATGCACCACCCAGGGCAATACTGTACAACTGCAAAGTCTGCATTAGGAAGCTGGAGGGGTGGCAGTGGAAAAAGTGAGGAGCTTGTCATCCAGGAGACCGTGGTTAGTGATCTGTTTGGGAGCTCTTTGTTTTCACTTGCTGATTTGTTAAACTTTCCTAACCAAAGTAATTCACAGCATTAATGATGCTTACCCAGTGTGTTAAAATGTGACTCTAAAGGATCTGTTTGTGATGAGTTGGGAGACACATACATACTATTGGCAACACTCAGCACTGATGCCCCAGGATACCTGGTGTATAATTTGGAAATACTAGTTGCTCTGACAAAACAGCTGTATTTGATAACTGAGAATGAGAACTTGTAGGGTCAGGTTGAGATTTTTAAAAATGACACCTGTCTATCCATCCATTCATCTATCCATCCATCCATCCATCTTCTTAACTACTTTGCCACCATAAGGTTGCAGAGAAAAAAAAAATTAAGAAACACTCCCAGCTGACCACAATTGGAAAGTGAAAAACAGCCTTAAAACAAAGGGCTAAAGTGATAATATGTGGTGTTTGTCTTTCTGAGCATTCTCCAGACTTTGGTGGGCACAAATGTTTTTTTTCTTTTAATCAGTGAAAAACTAATACTAAAACACGTCTAGATAATATTAATGTTGTTACTGTAACATACTACAGTAACACGTGGAGACCAGAGACCACAGAAAGTCAATGACATTCAGTGAATTCAAGGGACGACGGGCGAAATAACTGCTGGCAATGTGAAGTGGGCAGGTTCCGAGTTAAACTTTTCTTAACTTCAAGGCGAGTGATTCAAGCAACTACGAATGCGAGTGATGGATGCTTTTGATTGACATATGACAGGGTAGTAAATACATTAGAGGATTACCTAGGCAACGGGAGCCTGGAATGTCCACTAGCAACCAACCATCAGCGACAAAGTGATGCACAACGAGCGAATCGCCCAATCCAATCACCCACTTTTAAGTGCTGGTTGCCCAAAAAAACTTACAGAAAACTTTGCCTACAAATGTCGATGACCTGAATAATTAGTGGCTTTACTTTGACGAACTGTTGTGCTTTGAAAGCTTTATAACTGTTGTTTTATTCCTAGCAATTAAGACACCAAATCCTAGCAGCTGGATTACTTCCTCCTGCAGTTGTTACTTTATTGTTTATTTGACCATCTTGGATAAACCATGTTAATGCCTATTACAACAGTAACAGTAAAGTAACAGCTTTTACTTTGTATTTCTCAGGGAGAGGTTTACTGCATGTTTTGGTGCTGCAGGGAGCACCTTCAGTCTGTTGTTGGTTTTAAAGTTCATCCCAAAAACTACTAAAGGTGAAACTCCCAGAGGCAACACTACAGGTAAGATGCATTTGTTTCTTTTCAACCTAATTTTCTCAGCTGTCTGGGGAGTCTGCACAAAGTGCTGATGGGTTCAGGATCAGAACAGCAGAATCCAACTGTCCCCTTTGCATGCAAAAATGATCTCAGTACTTTTTTTTAGTTTTTTTTAATTATTAAAATGAAGGCAAAAGGTGAAGTATCAGAAATGCTCCTTTTCACATTCATATTTGGAGACATGCTTCCATGAGATACATGTACTAATTAGCTATTTAGCATGCAAAGTATATACTATATGTGACGACTTTGCTTGTTACACAACTGGATTTTCTCATTCTCCCTCGGCTGCACTCAAACACCCTCTTCTGAGCCCTCTTGGAGATTCTACTTGCACTCACGCCACACCATATACACTTAAAAAAAGAACTTTAGATCAATTGTGTGTGAATAGCTTTGTAAAGTGCAGACAAATGACTGTAAAAACAAGGGACTTTATAGTGCGTTCAGTTACACCATTCTGAAATCTTGTGTTCTTAGAGAGCGCATTTAACATGAAGTGAAACTACATAATTAGAATAAATTCATTTCGTCATTTTTTTTTACATTTGTGTAGTAATGTGACTAATTAAAGTAAATAAATAATATAACAAATATGATACACTGTGTATATATATACAATAAAAGTAGTGTAAATAATTTGTACTTAAAAATGTTTTTAAGACCAGTCAGTTTAATAATAGTGTAGTACTTGCAGGTGTAGGTCTGGTTCTCATAGATAACTGTTAGGAAGAAGAACTGAGGCAATCAGAGCTTTGAAGACAGGATTACAGTAAATATGGGATGTCATCCAGAGTCAGAAAAATTGCATGAGAAAAACAGCCAAAAATGTGCCAATAAGTTGTCTTATCATTATAACTGTAAGTAGCATAAAAATTGTTGGCTGACATAAGTGTCTTCAGCAGGATCAGTTACCACTGATTCTTTAGGATATTATATTTTAATACCCAAACCTAAAGTGCTGACAGAAAACATGGTATGAGTGACACAAAATAACTGTTAACATTTCAGTGTAAATCAGGGATCAACAATATTTTTCAACAATAATTCAGTGACATACACTCACATTTCCAGCTCACAGCAGTGGTTGGATACATGTACCTTATTGTAAAGCTGTTGATATGGTTAAAATGCTGCTCTTCAGCTCACTTTGGAAGAAATAGTTTGACATTTGTAAAATAATACAAATTATTGAAGACTAAACAGTAATGATACCCACTCTCTATGTTTTATTGCAGATGACAACAAAAGAAAGTCAGTATTCAATTTGGGCGAGATTACAAGGCTGATGAATTTTCCAGGAGTGAAGCAGACTTTTGTTATCAAGATAGTCGCAGGTTTGCCATCAGGTGAGAGTTAATGTGTTTAGATGTTTTGGTAAAATGCTTTGCGATCCACAAATGATGTTGTCTCTTCCTACTGTTCAACAAATCTCACAGACTGTGTTTAGATTACATACACTTTATACTTGTACACTTTGCCATTTTTTTGGGAGGTCACCTGTGTACATCTGACAGGAAACGCACAACTATCTCAGTTCAGCCCCATTTATGTGTGTTAAAAGGGACCATTTATGCTTTTCCTTATTTCCTGCCATATACTGTATAAACTGTTACAGTGGTGGATGTTCATATTAAACATGGCCAAGGTTTCAAATAATCAGGTCAGTGTGTGCGCAAATAAACCTCTTAAGCCAAATTGGAAATCAGCATAATAGCATAATAGGTCTCTACTAAAGTTAAGCAGCTCTGAATACATCTCACAAGCACAAAAAATAAAATGCCACAAAGACACAAAGTCAGCTTGAATGGTGTCATAAATGTTTGGGGAAAGAATTACGTAAATCTGACCGGAAAATTGTTTATGTTTCCCAAGGCATTTTTCAGGTGATGTTCTCTATCATTGCACTGGAGTTCTTTAAGCTGGAACCTGAGCAGAATGGCTACCTGATGGCCTATTTTGGCATCGTCCAAATGGTAAGGCTGAAATACAATCTGATTTGGCACATTTCAAAAGTCTTAAGACCCTTTAAAGTTTTCTACATTTAGTTACATTACAGACCCATCTAAAAATTGATGCAATTATATTGGTCAATTTAGACTCTACAATTACAAAACAAGAAACAGGTTTTTGAAGCATTTTGTTCTTTTTTGCAACTAAAAGAATGAAACACCCTATTTACAGAGGTATCCAGGCTCACACTTTACTTTAGTTTGCTTCTACATCTTGATTAGACCAGTGCCTAATTGAATCCATTAGACATAATTAGGAAAGGCACATACCAATCTGTATAAGGTCTCGCAGTTGTAAGTCAGACTGAAAAAACTAAGCTATGGTAGCCTTTGTTATTCTCAAATGGAAAAAGTTTGTAACCACCATCAGTCTTCCTAGATATTTCAAAATAGACAAGCTGAGTACTCTGGACAAATGGCCTTTGTTAGACAGATTATCAAGAAGGCAATGGTCACTGAATTTTTAGATTTGGGATAAACTTAAAGAAGGACATCCATCTGTGCATCACTCCACCAATGAGGATGGTAGAGTGGCCAAGTGAAAGCCATTCCTCACTAAGAGGCACAAGACAGCCCTGTAGGATTTTGCGAAAAGGTGCCAGAATGAATCTCATACCATGAGAAGAAAAATCTTCTGGCCTGGAGAAATGAAGATTGAACTGTTTGCCAAAAACATTGTGTGTGGCGGAAACAAGGTTTTGAGCATCAAAAGCATCAATACCATTGCTCCAGTCATCTATGGTGGTGGCAGCAACATGCTGTGTGGAAGTTTTTCAGTGACAGGGACTGCTAGACTAGTCAGGATAGACGGAAAATTGATGAAAGAATATTAGTAGTCTTGAGTGAAAACCCGTTCCTCAGGATCTAAGCATCAGGTGATAATTTCAAAGCCAACAAGTAATTGACCAGATGAACAGAAGAGTGGCTTTGGGAAAACTGTAGAAGTCCTGCAATGATCCAGCCAGAGTTATTGAATCCATGAAACATATGAAAATATGGAAAGCTCAAGAGGTCCGAAAGCTTTTCAAATGCACTGTATGTGATGTGTTGGGTGGTTTGGCTTGTGATGATATCAGACTGTAAGACGAGTTCAGTAAAACCCAGATGTTTGCTCAGGTTATTCAAGGAGGAGTGATCGGTCGACTTACAGCGAGATACTCTGAGAACTCACTGCTGCTTCTGTCCATTGCAGTGTCCTCTTTGGTGGGACTGGCTCAGGTACACGCAAAACATAAGCACACATCCCTCAGAAGGAAACTATTCACTCAAGTACTGTACAATTTTTCTTGATTTCCAAAAACAAAACTCATTTTAGCTTGATGAACTTCTTTCTTTGTTGCAAATAAAATGATGAAAAAGTTTTAACTTCGTTTTTTGTATTTTTTTTACCATGAGGTGTTTTTTTCTTATTTTACTACAGCTTTTACTTTTGCTTGGAACTGAACATTTTTCTTTTTGTGGTAGTGCACTTGCACTTCTTTGAATACTTTATGAGTGTGAATCTATTAAAATATGTGGAACAGTTTAGTTGTTGTTTGTTAGGAATGTGTGTATGTATGTTTGTTGCTGTGTAGCAGCTCAGACAAGAGCTTAAGAACTAAGACTATACTAATCCATAGCAGTGCTTTGAGAAACATCAGTATGCTAACATGTTCACAATAGCAACACTAACTGGTTTTGTACATGGTACTGTTTCTAGCAGGCTTCACTATTAGTGAACCCCTTTAGCACACTGCCAAGGCACCCTAAGACAGATCTTTGCATTCACAGCTGAATCAGGGAGCATCAAGCCTTGAATAAGTTAACCAATAGCACATACCATTAGAGGCCTGAGTAGGTACTAAGTAGGTACAACTGGAGTTGTGACCAGTAACTACTATTTAATGTTATTACCCAACAATGGAAATAATGTGTCATTGCACCCCCTGCTGAAAACCTTTCGTTTTGATATTTGTTTGTGCAGGCATATATTCAGAATGTGTTCCAGTTCTGCCTGAACATCGTCCCGATGATGTTTTCTCTCAGTGTGTTTAACGTCATCACAGACAGCATGCTCACAAAAAGTGTACCGTCCTCCGACACAGGTGAGACTATCCTGCTTCTCTTCTTGCAAAGCACACAATCAGTGAATCATCAACACAAAGAAGAACATTAACGCCAAATAATCTTTCACAGGCTTGAATATTACAAAGCTTTAATTTAGATCACTTGATGTGTTACAGCATTTGAATAAAGCTGCTTCAAACTAAAGAAGGGAAGGAACTCTAGCATTTCAAAATGAAAGCGTAATAATACCAAATAAAATGTAAAAGGTTTAGAAAACTATGGGTCCACCTTATATGAAACGATAAATTTTAACTCCAATTAATACTTGCTCTCATTTGCAGGCACAATGCTGGGACTGTGTTCATCTGTTCAGTCTCTGCTTCGCACAGTGGGACCCACTATTGGTGGCTTCCTGTACGTGAACTATGGCATTTCCTCTATTGGTTTAATCCAGTGTTTTGTGAACTTTGCTGTGTTTGTTTACTTGCTGCAGTGGCAACTCAACAAGACAGCCAGACAGAGAAAGTGACACCTCTTAATCTTTCTGTCTCTTATTTGTCCAAAAACTAGAAAAAAAGAGGAGAGGAGACTGAAATCAGTTGTTCATTAAAAAATATAAATCATACACACACATATTTCCTCTGTTGCAGTAATTTACATAATGAGATCAGGTCTCATCGTTCCTGTTCTTCAATATTCAGATTTTATGCTCTGTTCAAGTTGTTGTGAGGATTCAGGAGCAGACCACTAGATGGCAGCAAATCCTCCCATTTTCCTGGTTGATGATTTCAGTGGTTCATCATTCACATTCACATCAGAGTTTAAATAAACCATTCCTACTAGAACACATTTATATTTAGAACATTTTTAAATTTATAATAAAAGTGTATTTCCTTGTGTTGTTGTTTTTCTGCCACTCAGATTTTATTAATTGCTTTTTTCACAAAACAAACAAACAGAACAGTGCAAGGACCACTTTGCCAGGTACTTACTCATCAACTTACATTTTGCAGAAGAATAATAGATCATGAAAAGAAAAAAAAAAAAACAAGCTGAGGGGTGTTTTTTACAGCAATAATATAATTAGTATACTCAGTGTATAAAAAAAGAAATGGAAAGTGAACGACCTTTTGGTTAGCAATACAGGCATTTCAAAATAGTGAAGGGGGGGAAGGGGGCACCAACCTTTCCACTCATCCTAACCAATACTTGGTCCATTTAGACCATCTTGCAATGTATACGTCATTTCTTAATCTCAGGAGGAAAGTCAACCTTTCAAATCATGAATCTCTTTAATGATTTCAAGCCAGTTATCTATTGCGGGTGGATCTGTTTGTAAGATTATTGATTCTTTTGCTGCTACAGTTAGTAAATGTCTTTCATTTCCAGACATTCTTTCTGGAAGTGTTTTTCTCCATTATTGCACAGTAGGCTGTAATACCTTGAATTCATCCAGTATTTTTAAATCTAGAGTCCATACGGTTTGGTTTTAATTCTTTATCTGAGGGTTTTTGTTTGTTTGTTTTTATCTGGGCCCATAGATCTAACTGTTTAATAACCTCAAACTAGATGTATACAATATAATGTATACAATATACAGTGTATACAATGGGACTCAAATGATCCCAGCTGGTTAAAAACAATTTGTGGTCTCCAGTCAATGCTTGGACAGGGATACCCTTGCATTCTCCTTCCATTTTGCCTCAAACTCATTGCTATACCAAAGAAGTGTTTTTAATTGCGCAGACTTGAAATAGTTTCTTAAGCTAGTTAGGGACTTGCCACCTCCCTCTCTACTTATGATTATTGTACTGTATTTAATCCTAGGTTATGTGTTTGTTTTTCATTAAACTTTTAAAAATGTTTTTTTTTGTACATGAATGTATTCAAAGTCAGTAATGTACTGTAGACTTCTATTTGCACTGAAAATCATATCTTAAAGACCTCATAGTACCATATTATCCCAATAGAGCTCTTTACTTTCAGCCTGCAGGCTTACTTGTGGTTCCTAGGGTATTTAAAAGTAGAATGGGAGGCAGAGCCTTCAGCTTTCAGGCCCCTGTCCTGTGGAACCAGCTCCCAGTTTGGATTCGGGAGACAGACACCCTGTTCCTTTTTGATAGAGCTTATAGTTAGGGCTGGATCAGGTAACCCTGAACCATCCGTTAGTTATGCTGCAATAGGTCTAGGCTGCTGGGGACTTCCCATGATGCACTGAGCACTTCCTCTTCCTCACTTCCTTTCACTCTCCACGTGTTTTATACACCATTTGCATTTAATCATTAGCTATTATTAACTCTGTCTCTCTCCTATAGGTGTGCCTTTTTGTCCTGTCTCCCTCTGCTCTCTTCTGTTTCCCCTCATCCCCAACCGGTCGCGGCGGATGGCTGCACCTCCCTGAGCCTGGTTCTGCCGGAGGTTTCTTCCTGTTAAAAGGGAGTTTTTCCTTCCCACTGTTGCCAAGTGCTTGCTCATAGGGGGTCGTCTGATTGT
>VUQI01001591.1:0-14906 GCA_015106735.1 Paratilapia polleni | reverse complement strand
CGGTACAAACCCACCGCCGCCCACCCGCGGCACAAATCCACCGCCGCCCACCCGTGGCACAAACCCACCGCCAGCCACCTACCTCCCGCCCACACCCGCCTGCATGCAGCACAAAACCACCACCCGCCCCCCCGCACTGTTAGTTGATGTACTTGTTAGCTGGCTGATCGCGTGTTTACACATAAAAAAAGTTAAAAAAAAAAAAAAACTGTAAACAAGTTTAAAAAAGATTAAAGAGCGCGTTTCGTGTTAAACTTCTGACTACACAGTTTTACCTGATCAGATGACATCTGGCCAAATCACTGTCAGTAAATGAGGTTAAAGATGATTCAACACTCTGCTGCTGATTTATATGGCGTTACTTTGGCGTTAAGGTGCTTAGCGCCGGGTCTTCAAAGCAGAAAGGTTCTGGTTCTCCGTGCTGGTTTGGTTCACCGGTTCAAACCTGCCGTGGATACAGGAACAGCTTCACGTGCTCCCAGTAAAACACTTCACTCTGAACTGCACATGTTCAGCTGCTGTCTGAGCACGGTTAGCGTTACGGTGGGTGGACGGCGCCGCATGAACCCAGCAAAACATTAAATCGATCAAGCTTCTTTAAACCCAGAAACCTCGTTCAGGTCGAATGACAGCGGTCGGACCACATCGATGGCAGTGATGTTCAGACCGATGCCACAGAAATCTACATGCGTTTTTACTGAAGATTCAACACTCAGGTGAGGGATGCCTCGATCTGCTGATGACACATGCTGGCCAGATGGTGGCGCTGTCCCTGGCAGGAAGTGATGTAAACAGATTATGCAACGGTTTTCTTGACTTGTTCAGAACAAAAAATCTTCAGACATTTTGAAAGTTTTACAAACAGCCTGAAAAATAAAATCAAACAGGTGAAAACATTTGTACAAAAAAACATTAAAAAAAAAAAAACTTTATCAGAGGCTGGACGACAAAATTTCAGCAAACACATTTTTCGGTTCAAGGGTGGCAACAGGTTCGCCGTTTACTCGCCACTTCTCAAAGTTATTCTCAGTTTCTGCTGCAGCGGGAATGAGAGTGCCCCCCCACCCCACCCCAAAAAAAGACTGTACAGCAGTGAGAGGGTACCTCTAACCCCCCACCACCCAAAACAAAAAAGCAAAAAAAAAAAAAATGTCAGGAACCACACAGGTCCTGTATACTCTGACGTGTGAGAGCGTTTATTACTGCTGTAAACAATATTTCATATGAAATGAGCTCAAATTTCACCAGCACAAAATGCTGTCAGTTTAAAATATATTAGGACAAATGAATATCCACTATGGTAGATTCCTACATTTCAAACAGTCGGCTTTGATGACGGACTGTTTCTGTTTTCCTGCAGAGCTTCACCCTCTTTTATGCACATCTGTAAATCTCCATACAGGGCAGGAGGCACCCTGTTCATTTACTGAGATCAGCAGCAGACGTTCCAGTTTGACAGATAATAAATATTTGAAAATGAGCCGGCTCTGTAACGTGTTCTACAGGATCGTGAACCACAGGTTCTAACTATGAATGATGCAGTGAATGGCGGTCAGATTAGGGTTGATCCTGTCTCCCCCTCTCCATCAGCCAATCACAGCAGCTGCACCATCATGCAAAGCCTACAAACAGTGCACATAGTTTCTTCAGAGATTCCCTTCACAGCAGGAGTTTGTGCTCAGGCACACAGTATTTCCAGGATTTTTTCTGACACTCTGAATCATTTGTCTTTTATTTAGTTAATATAGTTTTCACTCTGAAATAGTGAGGGTTTTTGGGTTAATGAAAAACTGGAGCAGAACTGATCCTGATCATCCTGTCCCACACAGTGTCACCTGTACTCTAACGGGATCGCGAGCGCTGAAAATCAGTTTCTGATTTGACTGATGTAGAAAAAAAATCAGAGTGGGGATAAAATTTTATGAAAAATTATATTTAGCAGAGGAAGAAGAGGGAAATCCCACCCACAACTCAACTTTTTTTTTTTTTTTAAATCACCTGTAATGTTTGGTGAGCGTTGGCGTGTTCTCAGAGCTGTGAATTGTTGAGTAAATCTTAGATTTTTCCCCGGTGAGGAAATAAATTTAATAATTCATTATTTACTGAATGCATCAAAAACAAATTAAAGTTTTATTTTAATTTGCTCGCCCAGCCCTGATTTAACCAATCAGCATCAAGTACCTGTTAAACACTGTGATGTCATTAAACCTGGTGTGAAAAATAAAAGATTACAACAACAACGAAAATTTTCAAATCATTTTCTGGCAAAAAAATTCACAAAATTCTCCTTTAAAAAAACAAAACAAAAAACAAAACAAACAACATCAGCGTTTAAAGACAAATAAAAATCAGCTGATTGTTGTCACCCAAAAAAATAAAACAAAACAAAACAAAAAACCAGTGAACAGGAAATACTGCAAACAGTACGTACTGATACTACAACTACTCCAAAGTACACCTGTGACCAGCGTTAGGAGTACATTGATGAAGTACGATGAAGTACACGTGTTTACGTTGAAATGAATTTAAAGTACTGAAATAAAATAAATTCACAGTAAAACTCAAATCCTTCAGTAGTACTCTGGTATTTGTACTTATTAATCTTAGCAGCTTTACTAGTAAACAAAGTAGCACCACAGTACTACTGTGTGTGTATTAGTACTAACACTACAGTAATACTACAGTACTACATGAGAAATACTGTAGTATGAGTATGTAGCTGAGTGTCTGCTGCAGTACTACAGGGATACTGCTGCAGTACTGCATTAGTGGTACTACGTGAGTAGTACTTGAACGGTCCGTCACGGCGTTACCTGCCACTTTGTCGCGGATGAGTTTGGCGGACTCAACCTCGCCGACGCTGCTGAAGAGGCTGCGCAGCTCGTCCTGGCTCATGCTCTGCGGCAGGTAGTTCACGATCAGGTTCGTCCGAGCGTCTTCGTCCTCCATCATCTGCTCGCCGTACCCATTATCGTACAGCTCCTGAGGTCATTACATCATCACCATCATCATCAGCTTCACTGAAGTCAAAAACACGTCAAAAGATTTGGCCAATCACAGCGCAGCACTCACATTTCCTGCAGCTCCTTTAGTGGCGAGCTGAGCGTCTCTGACATCACCCTGAGAGCTCTGAACCTCACACACCTGAAACACACACACACACGTGTTGTAAACATGCGTTAATCCCCAGCTTTACAAACAGGAAACAGACTTTTATTTTAGAGGTCAGACTCTTATTTTAAAAAGTAACTCTGAGGTAAACAAGGTAAAAAAGTATCAAAGCTGGAAATACTCGAATAAAATGAGCACATACACACAATGACCTCTGACTGTGAGTCAAAGCGTCCAAACGTCATACTGAGGTCAGACAGCTTAATAACACAGCACAGCATCATGAGCCCCAGGGGGCTCTAGCTGTGAAGCCAGATTAATGTAAGGTAAGCGGGCTAAATTGAGTCTAAAGTCAGAATTTTCTGTGATGAAGGTGTGTCTCTTTTTACCTGTTAGATTGGCATGGTAACTAATCAAAACTAACTCCTAAAGCTGCAGTTAAGCGGGCTAACTCAAAGAAAGCCTGGATTTGTTTCATGGAGCACCTTCTGAATAGGTAAAACCAGGAAGTTACTCACCTTTTTTTTTTAAAATGTAAAAACAGAAACATCAGCTGTCACCGATCACCTGATCATTACTGATCACTCACCTTCAGGTACCTGATGTGTCCTCGTCTTTGTGCCATGGAAACGATTCAGGAAGTTCACTGCGTCTGAAAACAAACAGTTGATTGTTATTGATCACAACTGATCAGCTGCCAGCATCTGGATCAATAAACCGAAGGTGATCAGATCTCAGCAGTTACAAACAGGGATCTAAAATCAATAAACAAATCAATAAATATCTGATGACAGTAAACGGCTCCAACACACAGACGCTCTGAAACCCGACGCTAAACTGGCTACTGCACATGCTCACAACATGCTCAGAGGGAAGAAACAGGCCGCTGTGTCGGAGCGAACAGGTGTGTTCACCTGTGAACTCAAAGCAACAACACACACACACACACACAGCAGCTTCTCAGTCAGAAAAGACGAAAATCTGAGACGATTAAACAGGAAAAAAGAACAAAACATGTAAAATTGTGTGTGTGTGTGTGAGAATGAAGCTTGTGGTAATCAGTGCTGCATCAGCACCGGTTCATTAAACTTTAACTTTACGTGTGTTCTGGTTTGTTTGTAATAAGCTTGTGTTATGGTAGAACTGCTTTGAATGAGCAGCACATGAAATAAGCTCCACCTCTAACAAAGACTTTGACTTCCCCAGCAGAGATAAAGACATCAAAGGGGCAAAGCTCCCAGAGATCAGATCCTGCCAGGCAAAATGCCTTTGGGCGCTCTGTCCTTTCTTACTGATGATTAGTCCGGGTTAGAATCAGTCAGGGTTAGAGTTAGTCCGGGTTAGTGAGAATTAGTCTGAGTGAGAATTAGTCTGGGTTAGAATCAGTCCGAGTTAAGAGTTACTCCGGGTTAGAGTCAGTCCGCGTTAGAATCAGTAAGGGTTAGAGTTAGTCCAGGTTAGTGAGTCTGGCCTAGTGAAGGTTTGGGGTTACTGGAGGTTTTTGGTTGGTCTTTTCTGATGAAGCAGCATAAATATTAAATACTGAACTCAGACCAGTTCAAGAAGATCTCTGAACTGAAACCTGGACAATCAAACCTGGTCATGTGGCCATGACCTCGCTGTCAGTCTCTGATTCATCGCATTCAGGAGGTTTTCTGAGTTTTTGATCCGACCTTTGAAGTTTGATGACGCGTTTTTTACACATTTGTTTGTTTCTGAACGTCGTCGAGCTGCAGAGGAAACCCGTCCGTCACGCTGAAAACATGATGGACCGAAGAGCTTGTGCTCGTTTCTCAGCTTTGTCCCTTTTAAACATGTCATGTGACCTCAGCCACAGACGTCTCACTGCAATAACAGCTTATTTATTATATTCCAGCTTGTATGGTAACAGTATTGATTAGCAGCACCTGTAACAAACAGGTGTTCTGACTTCCTGTTATAGCAAACCTGCAGATGATGATTCCAGATGTTCTTCAGCCTGTAGGAAACATCATCATCATCACACAGCTGCTGCATCTGGAACATTCCATTTTAGTCACTGGTCAGTTTCATTCTGCTTTCTTCTGTCAGGTATCGTCTCACCTGAACACTTGCAGGTTTCTGTTAGCTGACCTCTGACCCTAAACACAGCCTGTTACAATGATGTCTGAGCACGAAGTAAAAGGTTCTCCATCTAACCGACCAATCAATCAGCTCTAAAACCACATCTGCCTGCCTGAAACACCTTCATTAGTTTAACCTGACACCCCGAGAACCCACAGGAGGACCACAGGAGAACCAGTAGGAGGACCACAGGAGAACCAGTAGGAGGACCAGCAAACAGGAACCAGAACCTTCTCACCGCTGAAGCCCCGCCCACAGGTGAACACCTTATCAATAACCGATCTCTCCTGAAATCAGTAAGAGGCCGTATAAGTAGCACAGCTGCTCACGTGAGCGTCACGCGGGTACCACCTGCTCTCTGGCGGCTCTCAGGTGTTTCTGGGACAAACCCGCAGGTTCCGGTTCCGGTCCAGGTCCGGTTCTCCCGCGGCTGGCTCAGGTATACAGGTGAGCAGGTAGGCAGGTGAGGCTGAAACGTGCACAAAGTGACGCCGCGAAGCTGCTAGCATTAGCCGCTGTTAGCACCGCGCGCACACCGCGAGGCTAACCGGCTACCCGCACCGCGCGCCGCTCACAAACGTCACCGTTCTTACCTGCGGAGCTGCGGACAGGTGATCCGGCCTGACTGGGTCTGATATCGATCCGCAGTTGGAGAATGAGGTGATTTCGATGCTAAGCTAACACGCACGTTCGCTGCTGCACACAAAGAACCAACAGCCGCGGAATGAAGTATCGCGAGATCTCCTCATCCTCTTCTTCTCCTTCTGTAAAATGAGGCTGTGCTGCTTACTGCCCCCTGCTAGACTCACTGAAAAACGGCGGAAATCAGCACCGCCGTGCTGACGTCATCTGAGCAGAGCGAGCAGAGACGGTAAAGAGGGTTTTCAGGAAAAACTGTGAAATGTTCAGTTTCTGAGCCGTTTGTCAACAGAGTGTGTAATTAACACGGTGAGCGGGCTCATTCAGATTCTGAGAAAAGCTGAATGAATGAAATGCAGTGTCAAGGCTTCGCTTTCAGCACCTACAGAAATGTTAAAATCACACACTGAAATGATTTTATCTGAACTGAGCGCCAAACAGAAACTCTTGAGAAATCGTATCAAACTCTGAGAAATCGGATCAAAGTGAGCACGGGGCAGGTGAGCGACAGACACACAGCAGTGATGAAGACTCTGTGCTGGTCTGTGTGATGAAGACAGCTGAGCATGAAAGTGAAGCTGTTGGTCTAATGAAGATGGAAGGATTTAATTGTTTTTTGTTTTTTGCAGTTGAAATAGTTTTATTGTTTTTTATTTAATTTTCAAGGAGAACTCCTTTTTATTGATTATTGATTATTGGTTTCAGGCGGTCTGGGATAAAACAGTCTGTTCAG
The DNA here is from genome assembly GCA_015106735.1 of Paratilapia polleni. Lineage (NCBI taxonomy): Eukaryota > Metazoa > Chordata > Actinopteri > Cichliformes > Cichlidae > Paratilapia > Paratilapia polleni. The sequence continues at coordinate 8,320 of VUQI01001591.1, read as the reverse complement.
GACAGATGATGACGAACTCTACAGGAATCCATCTGCAGTGCTGAGAGCTCAAAATCTGAACTGATGCCAGACTGGAGGAAATGGCTCTGCATTGACCATGGTTTGATAATAATATTCTGACAGTTAGTTATTCAATTCAGACGGTACTTTGATGAATTTGTATCCACGTTCAGATTTCCATGTTGGCTGAGGTTAAAGATGCGATCCCTGATGGGGTAACTAGGCTTACCTGTTAGATCACCTGTTTGGACCCTTCTAACACAGCTGTGGGAGAGATTTGATTCCCTTCAAACTCTAAAAAAGTTCATAATAAAAATGTCAGAGCTTTATTCCAGAGGGAGGTCACCTGTAACCCTACCACCGTCATCTTTTGGAACAATAAAATCAGTGGCCTGAAGTGGAAGAATTTGGGGTCTTCTTAATAAATTTATTTTAAGAAATAAAATTAGAGAAAAATTAAAGAAATTTCATTTAAAATAATACAGAAATACTACCCAACAAAAGTGTGTTTAGCAGATGTTGAATCTCTGTGTCCATTTTTTGGTTTATATCCAGAATTTTGTGTGGTTTGTTTTGTGTTTCTCTCCAAACACTGAGCTGAATTATACACTTTGTTCATAATATTCACTCACATACTGACCATGTTTTTATTTTGAATCTACTCATCTGCAAATTCTTCATTCATAAATGTGAATTTAGCAACAAGAAGCTTTTTACATTTTTTACAGCAGATTTCAAATTTCAGCACCATGCTGTGAAAACAACTCGAATTCTGCAGCAAACTGCACGTTTTATTGAAGCCTTCTTTAATTTCTTCTTTCTGCTGCTGCTTTTTAATTCGGACTTTCTTTGTCTCATCTCATGTTGTTGTTAAAGCTGCTGTTTGAGCTCCTGCTGTAAATGCTGAGATGAGACTCTAATAAAGCTCAGAGAAGAAGAAGTGTGTGACGCCACGGGGTTGTTTCCGGTGCTGCGTGTAAACAAAGCGCCGTTTGCGGCTCCGTTTACGGCTGTAGTCAGAAACAGCGGATCCGGTTCCGAGAGTCTGAGTGATGGACTGAACAGAACCGGCGGGATGTCCATGGAAGACCCGTTCTTCGTCGTCAAAGGGTCAGAACTGTTCCGTTAACTAGCTAGCGGTTAGCGTTAGCCTGCGGACAGACGATAGCTGATTGATAATCAATAATGTATCAGGTATCAGCCGGGAGCCGGACTGACGCGCGTGCCGGTGCAGATTAATGGCAGCGACACGCGCAGCTAACGTTAGCATGAGTGCGTGTTCAGGGGATGAAGCTGTTAGCATGTTAGCCTGTTAGCTGTGTCTGTTTTTATCTGATTAAAGTTTTAGGAGGTGACTCAGAGGGTGTGTGTGTGTTCTGGTGGCTTCAGCAGCTTCACTTTCAAACATCATCAGTTACAGTAATCCGAGTTACAGTTACAGTAACAGTGAGAGAAATACTTTATTTTTTCCCATGTTTGGATTATTGTTGTGTTACAGCAGCTGGAATAATGCTCAAATAATAATAATAATAATAATAAAATCATGTGTCAGATGCCTCTCTGATATATTTCAGAGGCTGACAGCGTGCTGTATGACAGGTATGAGATGAATAATAATATAAAGTCTGTCAGACAGAGGGTAATAGCATGAGGTATGACAGATCTTCTGTATGTGTCCTTGTGTCAGTGGAACTGATTCAGTCTGTTAGAGAAGAAGTTCTGCTGCCTGTGCAGGAAGTGGTGCAGAGGGTGGTCAGGATGATCCATGATGGATAACAGTTTGTTCAGTGACCACAGCTTCAAGGTGTCCAGTTTGCAGCCAATCACAGAGCCAGCCTTTCTGATAAATTTATTCAGTCTCCAGCTGTGATGCTGCTCCCCCAGCAGACACAGCACAGTACACTGCACTCAAACACCTGACTGACTGACCTGTCTGTCAGGTAGTCATTAATCCATGAGAGGGTGGATGTATTTACTGACATTTCCTGCAGCTTCTCCCTCAGTAGCAGTAGCTGAATCGTGTTAAATGCACCTGAGAAATCAAAGAAGGTGATCCTCACCATGCAGCTGCTGCTATCTGTATGGGAGGAAGCTCTCTGCAGCAGGTCGATGACTCCATCATCCACTGCAGAGGCTCAACAGATGTTTTCACCTGTGGTCTCAGGTGGACCAGACTAGTCTCTCCAGCACCTTCATCGGGTGATGTGATCGAGGTGATTGATCAGTGATTAACCAACCTGTTTACAGGTGTGTTGGTACTTTACCTGACAGGTTACTGTTTATCGGTAACTTTTCTAATGATTACAACCTGATACAGTACATACACATATATACAGAAAGTACAAAGTACATATAAAGCTTTGATTCACAAACTATGAAAGTTTCACACACAAATCTGTAACTGATCAATATCTTCTCAACTGAGTTTGTTCACATTCAGACTCAGAGTGCCATTCAAATGTAATGAAGAAAAATTTAAACACATCTTTCAACTGAATTCTGCCGCCACTCATTATTATTATTATTGTTATTATTATTATTATTATTTCATTTTCCAAAAGAAACTAAGCTAAAAAATTTAGAAATGTAATTTAAATTCATAACAGATATTAAAGAGAACAAAATACTGACTGAAACGGTGCAGATTTTAACCTTTTCTAAACATATTCTAACAGATGATATCTTATCTTATCTTGTCTTATCTTATCTTTCATTGAAATCTCTTCCATCCTTGCTGAAGTCTTCTGAGTTCTGTAAAATCTCTCTGTGTTTCTGGATGATTTGGATGTTTTAAGTTAATCACTGAATTTCTCACCTGGTTCTGACAGATCAGCTCCTTCATCTGTTTTCTTCTTTTTCTTCTTTTCATTCCTTATATGGAAAAAAGGGGGCAGGGCAGGTTTCAGGTAGCAAGCCGGTTGATTTAAAAAACGAGCAGCTGTTCAGGTTTTATTGAATCTGATGATGAACATTTGCACACGGATTAGCGATTGAGTTCCAGTGTTACTGATCAGTAAACAATCAATAATCTTTGATTTGATCCTCAATTTTTTACATCACAAAGTCAGAAAGTCTCCAAGGCACCATTTGTAAATTCAATTTTCCGATTATCCCAATTTCACATGAACACACCCTGCAGCAGGTAGACCTGGTCCGGTTCAGGTTCTGGTCTGTGACATTAAAGTTCATCTGAGGCTCAGCTTCACCTGTTTGCTTGCTTGTTTGTTTTTTGTTTGCTTGCTTGTTTGTTTGTTTGTAGTGAGGTGCAGAAGGCGGTGAACGCTGCTCAGAGCCTCCATCACAGATGGAGCGAGCTGCTGGCGGAGGGAGGCGGAGCCTCCAAGGAGGAGATAGACTGGACGACCAATGAACTGAGGAACAGCCTGCGCTCCATCGAATGGGACCTGGAGGACCTCGACGAGACGATCAATATCCTTTAAACACGGAGCCGGCAGGTGTACAGGTGTATATACAGGTGTACTGTTAGAGCATCTGTGATTGGCTGATTCATTAAACTAAAAAAACAGAAAGGATCAGGAGGAAGAGGATGATGGTGAAGATATGTGTCACCTCAAAGCTCTGGATGATGAAGACAGCTTGTTTTGTAAATCCTCACAAAGAACTGACACACCTGGTGAGACGGAGCAGTATGATTGGTTCAGACAGAAGGTGATCAATAAACTGATCAGACTTAGTTTGATGATGTTTTAATGAGGAAGAGGAGGGTAACAGACTCAGGTGTTCTCTGTGACTCTTCCCGTCCTGGTGCACCTGAACCTGCTGTCTGACGCTCGTTTCCTCATCATGTTCATCAGTCAGTCACTGAAATCAATTCTAATCAATCAGTGATCAATATGTTGGGTTTATTGGAATAAAATCTTTAGGCTCTGACTTTCTGTCTTTGTAACTGTGTGGACTATAAAGTAGTTGTCAGTTCCTCTGAAACATTTACTGCTTAAATGAGACTCTCAGACACACTGATCGGTGATCAATCACTTGTTCTAATCGGTCACCCGGATCGACTACTGATCTGAATGTTTGTGTGAAGATGAGGCTGAAGTGACTTTAGACTCTAAAACTGCACCAGATGTGTTTAAAGTGAGTTTTTGAACCTGCAGACAGTCTGAAAGAGTTCAAATTCAGATATTTTCACATGCTCAGATACAGTCAGTACATACAGCTGGTAAATGCAGTCACTCAGTACAGTCGGTAAATATTGTCAGTAAATACAGTGATTAGATACAGTCAGTAGATAAAGTCAATAGATACAGTTAGTAGATATTTTTGGTAGATACAATCGTTAAATATAGTCAGTAGATATAGTTGGTAGATACAGGCAGTAGATTGGGAATGGTGGAATACATTTTATATGTGCAGCTTGTTCAGTCGTATCTTACTAAAACCACTGAATGAAGCCCAGCTGTGAAGTTACACCAGTGCAAACTGTGTGTTGCGTTCTTGCTGGAATGTGTGTGTATGTTCAGATGGTGTTGTAGAAATAATTTTTTAATGTTTGATCCTAATCTGCTGCCAAGTCTTTTTTTCACACTGCAGCTACTAAAACACAGATTAGAAACCTGATCAGTTACATTTTGTAGGATATTTTTCACTAAGAACCTGTTCAATACAGTGTCGTTATCCCCGTTACCGCCGACTGGGATTTTAGGTTCAGTTAATCCAGCTAATGCAAAGAAATCCTGGCTATGTTGAACTTCCTTTGTAGTTTTACCCCGCTGGTTAAACAAACTCAGAGTTTATTAAACACGCTCTCTGAACGGAACCACTCAGGTTTCACTTCTGTCAGAGCCTCCAAAGTTTGTTGTCATGGTCACTAAGGGGTGTCGCCCTGTGACAGGAAGCTTTACAGTTTACCTGCTACAAAAAAAAACAAACGCATCACCCCTGAGCTGAGGTCACACAAGAACGTGGTGATTATATGTGTTTTTTACGAAGATAACAACATTTTTCTTAACGGCCAGTGAACGCATAGTCGAGTCAAACCCGAAGAAGTTCAACCTGGACGCTGCCGAGCTGTCAAAGAGGAAGGCCTTCATCAGTAGCACGCGGCATGCCGTCAAGGTAACTTTATTTACAACAGGAGAATGACAGGTAACTTTATTTATGTCAGACTGAAGCATTGATGAGTCACGTTCTGTTTATTTGGAAGCTGGATCGTTTAGGTGATTGATTGGCAAAGGTGTTCAGAATCGACTGATCTGATTGGCTGCCGTGTTTGTTTTTCAGGAGATGAAAGATCAGATGTCGATTCCAGCTGCTGCTTCTGACCGAAAGAACAAACAGGTAATTGTCTCACCTGCCCACAGGTGATCCATCACCCCAGAATGAGACCCAGCAGAGCCTTCAAAACACCACGAGATCTCTGGTGAATCCTGGAGGGTCTTCTGAGGTCTATGGTGGTCCCTGATGGTCTCCTGAGGTCTCTGGTGAATCCTGGAGATCTCCTGAGGTCCCGCTGTAGACCTAGTCTTAGTGCATATGTAACCATTGTTGTGACCTCCAGGCTCTGCTGGGCGAGCGCGGCGCTCAGGGCCTCATATGGCAGCCTGGTGCGGATAAGTACAGCCGGTTGGACCGCCAGCTGCAGAACGCCAACTCTCAGTTCATCGAGGAGCAGCAGGTCCAGCAGCAGGTACGAGAACACCTGAGAAACCTTAACGAGCTTTCAGCATTAACGAGGCAGCTGACGTGTTTCCTGTCTGTGACAGCTGATCGTGGAGCAGCAGGAGGAGCAGCTGGAGCTTGTGTCAGGAACCATCGGAGTCCTGAAGAACATGTCAGAGCGGATCGGCATGGAGCTGGACGAGCAGGCTGTGTAAGAACCGAACGCAGCGGGCAGGGGCGGGGCGGGACCGTAATGTGACTCTAAAGTGTCAGAGAGAAATGATCCAGATGACCCGGTAATCTAAAGATCCTGTGAGCATCAGGTCGGTGGTTTCTCTGAGACATTTTCAGAGCAACCGCTCTTCACCTCTTTATGTTCAGCACTGTGTATTTTTGAGGTGATGACTAAAGGTCACTTCCTTTTAAGAGGAAGTGACCACCATACCGGCTCATCATCTGATCTTTATAAAGCACCTTGAGACAACTGTTTCTGTGATTTATAAATAAAGTTTAATTAAATTGAAAAGTAATTCGGCCTGTAACAAAGAGGTGAGGAGGAAGAGGAGGAGCCTGTCTGAGACTTATTGATGTGCTTCCTGCAGGATGTTGGATGACTTCGGCCACGAGATGGACAACACTCAGTCCAAACTGGACAACGTGATGAAGAAGCTCGCCAAGGTGTCCCACATGACCAGCGGTAATCTGACCGGCAACACACAAAACAGGATATGACATGAGTTCAGAGGGGTGGGAGCAGGGTTAGATGTTCAGAGCTGCTCATTTAGAGAAAATCAATCAGCGCTGATCAGTCAGAGAAAGAAAATTTGCAGCTTTCAGCTGATTTGAACGTCACCTGTTCAGGTGTGAAGCATCAGTTTCTATGGTGATGGATTTATTGATCTGACTGTACTTCACCCCTCTGCTGACTGAACTGAGTTGGAGTCAGTCTGTGATTTGCTGTATTGATCAGGTACACTCACCTGTGCTCAGCTTATTAACTCTGTGTGTCTGCAGATCGTCGTCAGTGGTGCGCCATCGGCGTACTGCTCGCCATCCTCTTCGTCATCATCCTCCTCTTCTTCATCCTCTGATCAACGCCTCCGAATGTCCACATGAAACTTGTCTTAATCCCATCTACTGGGCTCTACTGGACTTTCTTTAGACTCTACTGGACTTTCTTCTGGACTCTTCCTGCTGATCAGGACTGAACAGCACTTTTCATTCTTTGAGTGTTTAACTGAGAGAATCCCCTCAGAGGTCAAAGGTTGTGTTTGATGTGTTTTTGTTCGTTTGTTTTTTTTTTATTTTATTTAAAACTCTGAAAATAACCAGTTTCACTCCAGTTTAACGTTGACTTATTCTGCTCATTTCCACAGTACCTTTGCATGAGTCACAGCTCAAAATAATCCTTCTGTGTCTCATAGTGGGCCTTAGTGCAGCCCCTCAGTTCATCCTCTGTCTCTTTAAGACAGCTTTCTTCTGATTGGCTGCCCCTCACAAACAGAAGGTATGAATATCTGGTGGCTTCTACCACCTCTCTGTGACATCATCCAGATCCAAGAGTAGAAAAACCTAAGATAAACTGAGTGTTGAGAGCAGCCTGCAGCCTGACAGGGATTACTGAACGCACACGAGCTCATTAGGAGAAACTTTGTTTAACATGAACGTCCACCACAGAACAGGAGAGACATGACAGGAAGTGAGGAGAACAGGTCCACTTTAAAGACATTTTTATCCAGTTTAAGTGTTGAATACTAATTTTAGTTTCATGTCAGAATTTGTTTAACTCACATTTAGTTCAGTGTAAACTTAAACTGGTTTAACTTGTTTACTTCGGTTTAAACTGGTTTATTTGACTACAGTACTTTAAAAGTGAAGTAGAAACACTAAAACTTCCTGTTCCGTTTTTTTATTGACTGAAACCTTGTTTTTTTTTATTATTTTACTGTTTGTTTCCTGCATTGATCACATATGGAATATATTGATAAGCAGATTTATTGACCTGTGGACGACTTTCTGTGGCTCCTTCAGTATAAAAGCCTTTCTCCAGGGATCCTCTGGAAGGTTTTTAATGTGAAGCAGGGAGCGAAGGCTGGTGAGCGAGTTAGCTTAAGACGTGAAAACAGGTGACAGCAGCAGCCAATCATTGTTTCACGTCATCAGGTTTATGGTACATGGCAGCGGCGGCGATGCCGCTGAAACATTTCCTGAATAAATGAAATCAGTGTTCTGAACTCCGACTGAAACACAATGAACTGAATTAAAGGTTGTGACTCACCTGAAGTTTCACCTGTTTTTACTCTAAAAATCACCCAAACTTCCCATGTTTCCTCAAAACTTTATTCCTCACACTAAATAACAATAAATAAGTGATCAAAGAGGTGAGAGCTGACTGAATGGAAGAAACCATTAATGATCGGTGATTGATAAACTATCAACTGATCAACAGTGAGATGTGTCTGCAGCTGAATTTTTTTCAATAAAGTCCAGAAAAGAAAAACTGACTGACCTTGTGATTAATGGATGTTTTAATCCAGCCTGATTGATTTCAGTTTCACTCAGCCCGGATTTGAATATTTTTCTTTCTGATGCAGCGTGTTTTTTTTTTTTTTTTCCAACAATATTTTTTTTTTTTTTTTATAAAAGGCAAAAAAAAAATAAAAAAAAAAACTAAAAAAAAAAAGAAATTAAATTTAAA